>PISX010003070.1:20824-145582 GCA_004024625.1 Mellivora capensis
GGGGGGGGGGGGGGGGGGGGGGGGGGGGGGGGGGGGGGGGGGGGGGGGGGGGGGGGGGGGGGGGGGGGGGGGGGGGGGGGGGGGGGGGGGGGGGGGGGGGGGGGGGGGGGGGGGGGGGGGGGGGGGCCGGGAGGTGCAAAGGGCCCGGGCTTGCGTGCGGAGCTAGGCTTTTGCCTGCAAGGAGGAGCCTGCGCGTGTCATATTTGTGGTCCACGCCTGTGGCAGGACACGCAGCCCCAGCGCCACACGGATCGCCTGGCTGGCTGCCTTGGACGCTGCCGGTGCCGAGCCCTCCTGCTGTAGAACGCGCAGGAGGGAAAAGTCGCGTTTGCGTGTCTTGCTCATCCTGTCCCCAGCTAACCACTTCACCCGCCCAACCCGCCCGTGCTTCCCGACCCAGCGAACGACACCGCCATGCGCTGGCCCAGCCACAAACAGAGGCTCATCCCGCCCCTTCACCACTCCACTCGAACACTGGACAAATACTTACCAAACGCCTACTATGTGACAGGCCCTGTTCTGCATGCCGGCGATGGGTCCACAAGTGAGCAAAACTGACCCTGCTCCCGCTCACATGAAGCTTACTCTGGGGTCGGGACGGGGGCGGGGTGCCGATCACACATAGAGAGTGTCAGAGGGTGAAAAATGCTTTAGAGAAAAATACTGGAGAGAAGGGGTAGAAATCACCCCAGGGAAAAATTGCAATTCAAAATAGGGTGGGTGGGGGCGCCTGGGTGGCTCAGTGGGTTAAAGCCTCTGCCTTCGGCTCAGGTCATGATCCCAGGGTCCTGGAATCGAGCCCCGCATCGTGCTCTCTGCTCAGCAGGGAGTCTGCTTCCTCCTCTCTCTGCCTGCCTCTCTGCCTACTTGTGATCTCAAATAAATAAATAAATAAATAAATAATCTTTAAAAACAAAACAAAATAGGGTGGGTGGTCAGGGGTGCCTGGCTGGCTCAGTTGGTGGAGGGACTCCTGATCTGGAGGTTCTGAGTTCAAGACCCATGTTGGGTCTGGAACCTACTTAAAAAAAAAAAATAGAGTAGTTAGAGAAGGCCTCACTGAGAAAATGACACTAAGCAGAGGCAAGAGTGTGGAATCAAGACTCAAGGCACACAGGTATCTGGAAGCAGAAGAGACAGCAAGTTCAAAGGCCCCTAAAAGCAGTCATTGGTGGAGGCGGAGGGAAGGAACAGTACCAGGGGCCCTGGAAATGGTAGTGGTCTTGTGACTGGGGATTTCTCTTAGCATGGAGTGCCCCCATCCCTAGGTGCAGAGAGCACCCCGTTGAGAAACATCTCCTGTGTGTGAGATGGACACATTGTGGGGTCTGAGGCAAGGAAGATCACAGAGGATAGGTTACCCACCCTGACAGCTGTCCAACCCCACTGCAAATCTTCCGAACCCTCCTCTGGGATCCTATCATTCTCCCTAGAGTAAAAATAGCCTCCAAACCTGGTTCCCACTTGCCTGTTGCTCCCTCCAATTCCTTCTCAAGCCTGTGGCATCCACAGGTGTCTTTCCAAAAGTGCGAAATTCTCATTCTGTCACAACCATGCCCCTTGAGTGGCTCCCATCTAGATGGAAACCAGAATCTTTGGCAGAACCTACCCGGCCTGACCACCTCTACTTCCTCTTTTTTTTTTTTTTTTAATCTTAAGGTGTCACATTTTTTATTATTTTTTTTAAATTTTATTTATTTATTAGAAAGACAGACCTCCACATATGTGGAGGGCAGGCTTCCCACTGAGCAAGGAGCCCCACCACCTCTACTGCTAATTTCCCCTATTTTATTTTATTTTAAAGATTTTATTTATTTATTTGACAGACAGATCACAAGTAGGCAGAGAGGCAGGCAGAGAGAGAGAAGGGGAAGCAGGCTCCCCGCTGAGCAGAGAGCCCAATGCAGGGCTCTATCCCAGGACCCTGGGATCATGACCCGAGCTGAAGGCAGAGGCTTTAACCCACTGAGCCAACCAGGCGCCCCAATCTCCCCTATTTTATATCTCATCTAGGGGACACCTGGGTGGCTCAGTTGGGTTAAAGCATCCAATTCTTCATTTCAGGTCATGATCTCAGGGTCATGAGAGGGAGTGGGGAGTCTGCTTGAGATTCGCTCTCTCCCTCTGCTCGTCCCCCACTGCCCATGCCCTTGCTCTCTCTCCCTCTCTCTCTTTCCCTAAAATAAATAAATAAATCTTCCTTAAAAAAATAAATAGGGGTGTGCCTGGGTGACTCAGTTGTTAAGCATCTGCCTTTGTCTCAGGTCATGATCCCAGAGTCCTGGGATCGAGCCCGGCATTGGGCTCCCTGCTCAGCGGGAAGCCTGCTTCTCCCTCTCCCACTCCCTCTGTTTGTGTATCCTCTCTCACTGTATCTCTCTCTGTCAAATAAATAAATAAAATCTTTTAAAGAAATAAACAAAAATAAAAAATAATAAATTGGGGTACATGGGTGGCTCAGTCGGTTAAGGGTCTGCCTCTGGCTCAGGTCATGATCTGGGGGTCCTGGGATGGAGCCTGGTATTGGGCTCCCTGATCAGTGGGGAGTCTGCTTCCCCTGCACCCTTTGCCCTCTTTCCCCCCAACCCCTGCTTGTGCTCTCTCTCTCAAATAAATAAAATCTTTAAATAAATCAATCAGTCAATCTCAGCTAAAACATCACTTCTTCTGGGAAGCCCTTACCCCACCCCAAGTCCTCCCCACAGCTAGTTCAATGTCTCCTGATCTATGTTTCCAGCACTCCTCCATAGTAACTCTTAGGGCATTTGACCCTTGCTATGACCTCAACCCAACCTGTCATTTCTTCCTCCATGCCCTAACACAGAACAAACACCAACCTGGAGGAAATAGATTGATAAACCAAGCCTTTGCAAGGTATTAATAATCCGTTAAGCAGGTAAATCCACCTCTTTATTGCCATGCCCTCTCCTCAAGCCTGGAATGTCCTCCTTACACTCTTCTGAGTCTACCCTCTGGTAGAAGCCCTTACCTGCCCCCACCCCAAGGTGTCAGCCTTCTCACAGCTCCTGAAGCATTTCCAGATTCAGCACAGGCTGTGTTTGGGGTGTGCTTCCCATCCCCGCCATGGGAGAGGGGTTTATTGTGGGTTTTACTGTCTTTCCATCTGCCCCCTGCCCACCACAGTCTTCAGCAGTGCTGGCCAAACACTGTTGGTTGGGCCAAGACCCTCAGCCCAGAGCCCTCTCCCCTCCCCTCTGCCCCACTGTCCCCATGTTCCTGTAGCAAATGGATCGATAGCTAGGGAATCCTAGCCAAAGGTCTTCTCACGCAAAGGTATGCGAACTTTGACCCAGGATAGGCTGTTTAGCTCTACAACAAGGACCTCGGACCTGCCTGCCTCCCTCCTTCTCTGCCTGGTGATTAGGAGGACCCTTTTTCTTGTGGACTGTTCACTGAGACACGGTTGGCAATGAGAAGTGCAATGCCTCCCATAACCCTAGTAGCACCAGACTCTTGTCCAGGAGTAGAGGGAAATGGGGGACCCTGACCCAGGAGCTGAGCCTGTCCACTTTTGGGCCCCTGAGGCTTTGCTGGATTGATATTGTGGTAGGTAGAGTCCTGGCCAGGAAGCAAGGGGCCAGAGTTCTAGACTCTACCTCAGGGCCTTTGCACTTGCTGCTCCTCCTCCCCCTGGAAAATTTCTCCCCAAATCTTCCTGTCTTACTTCCTTATATATCACCTTCTCAATACACCTTCCTTAGTCATCCTATGTAAGGCTATACACTGACTTCCACTCTACCCTTCTTCTCAACTTGAGTTTTAATTTGTATACTTACAAACTTCATGCTTCTCTCCCTCCCTCTGCCTGCCACTCCCCCTGCTTTTGCATGCTTTCTCTGTCTCTTCTCTCTCACTTAAATAATTTTATTTATTTATTTGAGTGAGAGAGAGAGAAGAGAGAGATATAGTTTATTTATTTAATTGAGAGAGAGAGAGAGAACAGGGAGGAGTGCAGAAATTGAGAAAGAGGGATAAGCAGACTCCGGGCTGAGCGCAGAGCCCAATGCAGGGCCTTGATCCCACAATCCTGAGATCATGACCTGAGCCAAAATCAAGAGTAGGACTCTTAACTGATGGAGCCACTATGGCATCCCCTCTTGTCTGTTTTGATCAATGCTTCAATAGCAAATCGGCACATTGTGGATGGTAAATACTTGTTACATAAGGGAATGGAAACATGCAACACCCCCAAATAGGAAAACACATCTAGTTTTCAACAGCAGAGGCCTAGTGAGATTCTGGGTCTTTGTAGGCAGGGCACCAAGTCCAAGGTGGTCAGCTAAATGGATCTTCCCACTCCAGATCCTTTCTTTAAAGGATTGTCAGTCATTCTGTTCCCAGCAGACAGGACATCAGGCACCATCCTGCCTTCAGAAGCTCATCTCAGCCTGGCCCAGATCAGACATCCTACCTTAGGTCTCCTTCATTTCTGTCCAAGGCCAGCATCTAGGCAAGGCCACATGGCTAACCACATGGCCATGGTCACCAGAAGTTCTCAATTTCTTTCTGTTTCAAAGTCTCCTGGTTCCTTTCAATGGGGCCACAGTTGGGTCCCCTACAATAATCGGCAGAGGACAGGCTCTGGGGTGGCCCTCAACAGAGGGAGAGCTGCAGGATTGGGACGAGAGACCTCTGTGTTTTGATAGGTGGGGAATGGCTGGGAAGGGGCAGACCTGGGAAACTGCACAGAGAAGGCTAGGGAGGGAGGGAGAGTTGCAATGGAGACGAAGGCAGACCTTCTTTTTCCTTTGTCTCTTCTTCCTTCAGTAGCAACAGGTATGATTAATTTAGACCCATAGTATATGTCCCAATTTGACTAATTCCACTCAGGTCATGATCTGGGGGTCCTGGGATGTTGGCAGTTGCCTTTACTATTGGGGTAATGTTTACCAAGCCAGAGAATTGTGAAAACAGCTTCACAGGGAAATGTTTGACCTGCTAAAGGGGGTGTTGGGCATGCTCAGGGGAACGCTCCGATTCCCAGTTAGAAATGCCCTTTTATAGGGGCACCTAGGTGGCTCAGTCGGTTAAGCCTCTGCCTTCGGTTAAATCTCTGCCTTCGGCTCAGGTCATGATCCCGGGGTCTTGGGATCCAGCCCCACATTGGGCTCTCTGCTCAGCGGGCAGCCTGTTTTCTCCTCTCTCTCTCTGCATGCCTCTCCACCTACTTGTGATCTCTGTCTGTCAAATTAAAAAAAAAAAAAAGGAAGAAAGAAAGAAAAAAAGAAATGCCCTTTTATATATAAACACCGAGGTCTGCTGAGAGAGAATGTTCTCATCCTCTCATCAAAGCAAGGCCTCTGCTCTGTCAGCCAAATGCTGCTGGATGATTTCCCACTGTCTCTGCCAAGGAGGTGGTCTCATTCGAACCTATCAGGGCACAGCCTGGCCGCCCCACCAGCCAGGGCCTGGCCACTGGACCAACAGAGGAACCCTTTCCCAACTGCCCCACCACCTGTAGGCACTTGATGGCCATTCTCCCCCCAACAGCCTTGAGTTCTCTTCTTCCTAACACCTCCTCCACCCCTGTTTTGTGCAAGTGTCTTCCATCTTCCTTTCCTGAGCTATGTGCCTTTGGAGGAGGCTGACCCTAACCCCCCAGCCTGAGGGAGTGGGTCCTGGCTGCTCTAAACTAGCCACTGTGGCCCCAGTTGCCTTGCTGGTGGTTGGATTAAACACAGATCCATGGGGCACCTGGGTGGCTCAATGGGTTAAAGCCTCTGCCTTTGGCTCAGGTCGTGATCCCAGGGTCCTGGGATCGAGCCCCGCATTAGGCTCTCTGCTCCATGGAGAGCCTGCTTCCTCCTCTCTCTCTCTGCCTGCCTCTCTGCCTACCTGTGATCTCTCTGTCAAATAAATAAATAAAATCTTTAAAAAAAAAAACATTTAAAAAAATAAATAAATAAATAAACACAGATCCATGATAGGATTCTGGCCAATGATATGTAGGAGAAATCTGGTTCATGATAGGAATCTGGTTAAGAAAAACTGGTTAAGGGGCACCTGGATGGCCCAGTCAGTTAAGTGTCTGCCTTTGGCTCAGGTCATGATCCCAGGGTCCTGGGATTGAGCCCCGCATTGAGCTCCCCACTAAATGGGAAGCCTGCTTCTCCCCCATCTCTCCCCCTGCTCATGATCTCTCTCTCTCTCTCTCTCAAATAAATAAAATCTTTAAAAAAAAAAAAGGTTAATGAAAACAACACATGCAAAACCTTCAAAAAGAAAGAAGAATGGGGAAAAAAAAAGAAAGAAGAATGTTTTTTGGACTGTTTGTGTTGTTTTGTGTGTGAAACAAGGTCCAACTGAGGCAGCTGCCAAGGAGCCTGGGAGGGACTGAAAGTCAAGGCCACTGCTCTTCCTAAGTGTGTTGGGTCCTAGACAGTGCCTGCACCACTGGCCAGGAAGACAGAGGCTTCCAAGAGCCTGAGAAGGCCCACCAAAGCCTCGTGGCCAGCAGGGAAACAGAAGCCAAGAGCTAGCAGTGTGGTGAAGAGAGACTGAGATTCTGCTTGCGTTTTTATTCTCCAGGTTAAAAGATAAGGAATGGTCATTGGGTGTCTCCAAGTGGTGGGGCAGGTGGGATAGAGTTCCTAAGTTTGTCAAGTGGCCCGTCAGTGTCTGGTAGGGCAGCCAGGCTGTCCCCGATAGGTCTGAAAGAGACCACCTCCTTGGCAGAGACAGTGAGAGCACATTCAAAAACATTTGGCTGACAAAGTTTTTTTGTTTGTTTACTAAGACCAATTTTATTACAGCTGGAACCAAATACTTTCTGGAACACATTTGTGGTCATTTACTGAAAGCCATAGGAAGGACAGAGGAATTCCCTTAATGAAAAAATGCTTCAAGGCAAGCTATTCTGAAAGCCAGGGTCAACTGGGACAGCTTTTGGGAAAGGCTTCTTCACTCTGAAAATGGATACATGGCAAGAGGTGCAGTCTCGTCCCTCTGGCCCTTGTCATGTCTGAATGTGATGGCTGGAACTGCAGCAGCTATCTTGTGATCAGAAGGAACCAGCTTGGGGCAAAAAGCTGAGTTTTCCAAGGATGGTGTACCACAGATTTGCAAAGAACCCACTGATCATTCAGAATCCTTGCAAGAAACAGGATCCATTCAAACTGGGTCAATGGGGAGAGTTTAATAAGGATGATTTACAAAGGTGTGGGCAGGGTTTCGGGAAACCAACACAGGATAGCGTGGTACCATATAATTAGTAACAGAGAGAAGCCCTCACTCTCTTAGGCTGGAACATGCAAGAAGAACGAGGTGTTTCCCAGACCCAGAGAGAGACTAAGGAGAGGAGGACTGCCTGGCAGGAGCTGCAGCCTACCATAGTGACTTTGCTGGGACCTGTGGAGAAAAAGTACCCCAGTCTCATTCTCTTCCCACCCTCGTGTCTCATGTTCGTGCCTCCCATTGACTCAACCCAACAAGGAGCCAGAAGATGGGGAGCCCACTGATACAGTCTGCAGAGGTCAGTCTCTCGGTACACAGAGAAAAGGGGGGTTGGATCTGGAGGACAAAGAGGAGTTTCAGTAAGACTGCAATGATCTCATTCATCTGTGTGCCTGCTTGTTGTCAGTCTCCTCCCTGAAGGCAGGCCCTATCTTGTTCACTGCTGCAAGTTTTCTCCTAAAGCAGTGGCTGGCATCACAATCTTTGCTCAAAGAATATGGCTGAACATCTGCTAGTGACGGGCAGGGCACTCAAAACTGAGTGATTGAGAACACAGTTTGCCTCAAGTTGTCCAGTCTAGAGAGGGTGAAGGAAACCAAGCAATATGACACCAGTGTGTTGGTACCACGGGAGAGTCACGCCCCCAAAGCAGAGGATCTGAACCAGAGTAAGGGCTCGGGATGCCTCAGATGAGGGGGACCTGGGGCTGAATTTGGGAGGATTTGCTCTCCTGGAGAGATGAGAATCCTTTGTCATTAATGCATCCCAATACCACAATATAAGTTAGCTTTCCTAATCTGGAAGCAGTATGTTTTCTGGAGGGTGTTCATTGGCTGGGGAAGAAGGTTGGGAGGAGGGTAGGGTGTTCCAGGCAGAGGGAACAGCATATGTGAAAGCACAGAGGCAGAAGGCTGGAGGAATGAGAAGCTGCTTCCTTCGAGTGGTGGGAAAGCTGTGTGAGAGGGAGGGGCTGGCAGGAAATGTGGAGAGAAGGGAGCAGGAACTGGCTTCCATGCTGAACTGAGTTGGAACTTTGTTTCCAATGCCTTAGGAACCTGTTGGAGGACTTGAAGTAGGGATGGGACACGCTCAGATTTTTAAAAAAATTATTTTGTTTATTTATTTGAGAGAGAGAGAGAGAGGGAGAGCCCAGAAGGAGAAGCAGACCTCCCACTGAGCCGAGAGCCTGATGCGAGCCAGATCCCAGGACCCTGAGACCGTGCCCTGAGCTAAAGGCGAACACTGAACTGACTGAGGCACCCAGGTGGACCAGGATGTGCTCAGATGTTCAGTTCTGCAAGTTCACGTGGGTAGCAGTGTGGAGCAGGGACTGGAGGGGCGGGCTAGAGAAGGAGTCAAGTACTGCACTGGTCAATAGGGCAGCCAGGAGCCACGTGTGACTACTTCAATTTAAAATTAATTCTGGGGGCACCTGGGTGGCTCAGTGGGTTAAGCTCAGGTCATGATCATGATCCCAGGGTCATGATCCCAGGGTCAAGGGATCAAGCCCCACACCAGGCTTCCCGCTTGTGTTCTCTCTCTCTCTCTTTCTCTGTCAAATAAATAAAATCTTTTAAAAAATTTAAATGGAATTCAAGTTTAGGCTCTCAATTGCACTAGCCACATTTCAAGTGTTCAATATGGCAGGTGGCTTGTGGCTACCCTATCAGATGGCACAGATAGAGAACATTCCTAGCCCCTAGAAAGCTCTATCAGATAACACTGGCCTGCAGGTGGTGAGATCAAGTAGGAGGTTCCTGCCAAAGCCAGGGTGGGAAGAATTCCTGACAGCCTTCCATAGACCGTGCCACAAGAATGGAGAGAAGGAGTAAGACCCAAGAGGTATTTAAACCACAGAATCCTGAGAAGGCTGCTGGTGGTGAATGACAGAAAGAGACTTCCAGGATTCCCAGGTTTCTGGCTGGGGTGACGATCAGAGGGAAAGTGTGTGTGCAGGGAAGTGACGTGCTTCATTTGGGCATGACGAGGATGCTGTGAGAGGGGGGTCTCGGGGTGGACACATGCAACAGGTGATCGGATGGATGTCCAGGACTGATGCTCCAGGTCCATATCTCGTAGATTCAAGATCCCCTAGATTTAATGACTCACCTGTGTCCACCAAGGCCCTCCTTCTCTGCGGAGGTATGGGCACAGAGACAAATGCGATTCAGCTTCTGCTATTGAGAAGCCCACAGTCTTGGCTGAAGTTTGGGTTAGACGTTGGACCAACCCAAAACTGAAGCTCCTTGTGGTAGAGCCATGGCAGAAGAGAGACTGGAGTGATGAGAGGCACAAAGAAGGACTCACCCCACAAGGAACAGAAAAGGGGTTATCAATTACCGAGGCCTGAACAGCAGCCGACAAGGGGTATGTGCTGAATAAATTCATGGAGTGACCCAAGAGTGCCCTTTACGCTTCCGCTCACCTTAACCTTGGCCACGCCCTGCTTGTTTCCCCTGGGATCCTCTCCTCAGGATAGGATTGCTATGAAGCTAAAACAGAGGCAGCCCACCTTAAACACACAGCACAGAGCTTAGGGCACAGCAAGCTCTCAATAAATTTTAACCATAAGGATTATTGCAAGTTTCATAAAACTGACGTAGGAAATGTCCAAAGCAGAGTCTTCACAAAGCTCTTGTGTTGGTGAGCATTCTTACTTGGGCACGCTAACTTATTCAACAAATCTTGTTCTGAATGCATGCTGTGTGCCAGTTCCAGTGCTAGGAACTCGAGATAAGAAGAGAAGCAGAGGCTACCTTGACCTTTAAGCTCACAGTCCAAAGGGGGAGGCAGCATGAGGGTGCTGTCAAGGAGGGCAGCGTGGAGTCTGTGGTAATTCAGAGGAGCCGTGTGGTGACAGTTGAGCAGGGTATAGAATGACAGGCCAGAGAACGCAGGGTGGGGGACTGAGTTTCAAGCAAAGGGATCAACATATGGAGAAGACGATAGGGGGTGAGGCAGGGGGCGGTCACAGGGGCAAACAGAGCCAGAGAGGGGAGCGAGAGCTACTGCTGAAGCCTTTGGGTGCTAAGCAAAGGAGTTTGGTTTTTATCCTGAAATCTATGGGAAGCATTGGGGGATTTTATTTTATTTTATTTTATTTTTTTAAAGATTTTATTTATTTATTTCACAGGCAGAGATCACAAGTAGGCAGAGAGGCAGGCAGATAGAGAGGGGGGAAGCAGGCTCCCTGCTGAGCAGAGAGTCTGATGTGGGGCTCGATCCCAGGACCCTGGGATCATGACCTGAGCCAAAAGCAGAGGCTTTAACCCACTGAGCCACCCAGGTGCCCCTCATTGGGGGATTTTAAAAAGGAAAATAGTCAATACAAATTCCAGAATGGATAAAATGAAAAATATTAAAAATATTCCATGGTGGGGCGCCTGGGTGGCTCAGTTGTTAAGCTCAGGTCATGATCCCGGCATCTTGGGATTGAGCCCCGCATTAGGCTCCCTGCTCATTGGGAAGCCTGCTTCTCCCTCTCCAGCTCCCCTGTGCTGTGTTCACGCTCTTGCTGTCTCTCTCCATCATGAATAAATAAAATCTTTAAAAAATATATATATATGTATGTGCACACACATATATATATATTCCTTGGTAGTGAGCATGGGAGGCATGGACCCTCATACGTGAGTGTGTCTATGGTTTGAGAATGCTGAAAAATCTTTTTTTTTTTTTTAATTTATTTATTTGTCAGAGAGAGAGAGAGAGAGCGAGCGAGCACAGGCAGATAGAGTGGCAGGCAGAGGCAGAGGGAGAAGCAGGCTCCCTGCCGAGCAAGGAGACCGATGTGGGACTCGATCCCAGGATGCTGGGATCATGACCTGAGCCGAAGGCAGCCGCTCAACCAACTGAGCCACCCAGGCGTCCCTGCTGAAAAATCTTATGGTAGAATCTATTAGCACTGGATATGTGTCTAGCCTATGACCTAGCATGTCTACTCATGGGTCTATACATAGCAGAAATACATACAAATAGATGTGGAAGGGGTGCCTGGGTGGCTCAGTTGGTTAAGCATCTGACTTCAGCTCAGGTCATGACCTTGGGGTCCTGGGATAGAGCTTTGCATCTGCTCAGCAGGGAGCCTGTTTCTCCCTCTCCCTCTGCCCCTCCCCCCGCAGGTTCACTGTCTCAGTCTCTCTTTCCTTCTCTCAAATAAAGAAATAAAATCTTTTTTAAAAATCTATTAATTAAAAAATATTCTATCACCAGGATGCCTGAGTGGCTCAGTGGTTGAGCATCTACCTTTGGCTCAGGTCATGATCCCAGAGTCCTGGGAGGGAGTGCCACATCAGGCTCCTTGCTTCATGGGGAGTCTGCTTCTCCCTCTGCCTGCCACTCCCCTGATTGTGCTCTCTCTCTCTCTCTAACAAAAAAGTAAGTAAAATCTTAAAAAAAAAAAAATTCCTTGACCAAAAAATGAGTACACACAGCATGATTTCATTTATATAAAGAACAAAAACAGACACAACTCATCTACACTATTAGAAATTGGGGTTGTGGTTACCCTTCGGGAGGGTCTAGGGTGTAGATAATGTTCTGTGTTTTGATCTGAGGGCTAGGTATGTGGCTTTGTTAAATCTGTAAAAATTCATCGAGCTGTGTGTGATAGCTGCACTTTTCTGAATAGATCTTACAACTTAATTAAAAGTTTTAAGATTTTTATTTTTATTTTTTTAATCCATTAGTTTTATTTATTTATGTTTAAAGACTTTATTTATTCATTTGAGAGAGAGAGAGAGCACAAGCCGGGGGAGTGGCAGACAGAGGGAGAGGGAGAAGCAGACTCCCTGCTGAACAGGGAGCCCAACATGGAACTAGATCCCAGGACCCTGGGATCATGACCTGAGCTGAAGGCAGATGCTCAACCATCTGAGGCAACCAGGTGCCCCAAAAGTTTAAATATTTTTATTAAAAATAAAGATAGTCTGTCATGCACAAGTTCAAATATTTTATGTAGATACTCCATCCTCAAGGAGGGGGAGCAGTCCCCCCTCCTTGGGGGTCCCCCACTCCATAGATGTGGACCGCTCACAGCAACTTTCTTCCAAAGAGCATAGTATGGAAAGGGGAGGAAAGAATGACTCACCATGCAGAAACTTGACAAATACTACTTCAGCCAGCTGACCGAGGCCAACATCACCCATCATGAGTCAGGCTGACAATATGTAGCCTTGACATGATATGACTAAGATGGCACTTTACTTCTTGGTCTTCCTACCAATAACCCAATAACCCTTATCATGAAAGAAACAGACAAATTCTGTACTGGGCATTCTACAGAATACTTGACAGGTACTCTTGAAAACTGTCAAGGTCGGGACGCCTGAGTGGATCAGTTGGTTGAGCGGCTGCCTTCGGCTCAGGTCATGATCCCGGCGTCCTGGGATCGAGTCGCACATCGGGCTCCTTGCTCAGCAGGGAGCCTGCTTCTCCCTCTGCCTGCCACTCTGTCTGCCTGTGCTTGCTCTCTCGCTCTCTCTCTCTCTGACAAATAAATAAAATCTTTAAAAAAAAAATAAGAAAGAAAACTGTCAAGGTCATCAAAAACAAAGATAGTCTGAAATGTCACAGCCAAGGGGAGCTTAAAGAGACATGATCACTCATTATATTGTGGTGTGTTTCTTGATTGGATCCTGAAGAAGACATCAGGCAAAGGCCAAGGAGATCTGAATAAAGTAGGACTTCAGTTCATTGAAGGATGAGAGCAAGAGAGAGAGAGAGTAAGAGAAAGAGGTAGAGACGAGGGTGAGGAAAGGAAGGAGGGAGTCAGGGCGGGAAGGAGGTGGGGGGAGAAAGACACAGACAGAAAGAGAGAAATAGTTTTCTGTAAACAAAGCTTAGCCTAGCCTCAGACCTCAATCATTTGATTGTGAGAGCTGAACCCAGTAGAGATACAGACAGGAAACAGTTGTCCTTTCTCTTAGCCAAGGTCTTCAAACATGCTCCGCAGATCTTTCAGACTCCCCAAACTTGCCCCTTGACCTCAGCCCAGTTTGACCCCACAGCTTTCTCATTTTCCGGAATTAGAGAGCCCAGTCCAATCAAAATCAAAATTGGCTGCTCATATCCAATTTAGGGTGCATTCCCAGCCTCCTGGGGACCCAACCAGACCCCATAGGAAGGGGAAGAATTGGCTCTGTTTCTGTACTCCTTCCTTCCACTGCCCCCCACCTTGCTGGCCTCTCCATAAGGGAGGGTGAACGGGGAGGGTGCTGAAGGAAAAGCCAATCTCTTTTTATCTGGCTGATGTTGTGTATCTTCTCTCTGCGTTAAGGATGCCTTTATGTAGCAGATGTTCCACTGACAGCTTTTCATCAAGTGTCTTAGAGTTCCAGCTGTCCTCCACATCACAGAGTCACCTGATGGACCCTGGCTGACATCTTGCCTGCCCCCTCCCCCCAGCTCACTCCCGAAGGTAACTCCTCTCTTCTGCAGTGAGGTCCTAGGTCCTACCCCTACAGGATGTCTACCTGGCTCTCAGGAGACTCATATCCTGTCAGCCCCTCCCCCAAGTCCAGGGGTGTTTTTCTTTTCTTTTTTTTTTCTTTCTTTTTTTTTTTTATTAAAGATTTTATTTATTTAGGGACGCCTGGGTGGCTCAGTTGGTTGGGCGGCTGCCTTCGGCTCAGGTCATGATCCCAACATCCTGGGATCCAGTCCCGCATCCGGCTCTTTGCTCGGCGGGGAGCCTGCTTCTCCCTCTGCCTCTGCCTGCCACTCTGTCTGCCTGTGCTAGCTCGCTCTCTCTCCCTCTCTCTCTGACAAATAAATACATTAAAAAAAAAAAAAAGATTTTATTTATTTATTTGACACACACAGAGAGAAATCACAAGTAGGCAGAGAGGCAGGCAGAGAGAGAGGGGGAAGCAGGCTCTCCGCTGAGCAGAGAGCCCGATGCGGGACTCGATCCCAGGACCCTGAGATCATGACCTGAGCTGAAGGCAGAGGCTTAACCCACTGAGCCACCCAGGCGCCCCAGGGTGCTTTTCAAACAGGGGCATAGCACGCTGGTCCAGAGTAGTCTTCTGAAGGTCTGGGTCTCAGCTCTAACACAGGGCTCTGGAACCTAGAACAAATTACACAACTTCTCTGAGCTTCTATTGCCCCATTGTAATATGAAAAAAGTAGTAATTTCCATTCCACAGGATTACTGAGAAGGTTTTTTGATCATACCTATAAAGCTCTTAGACCGATGGGCCCATGACTATCAAGCTCTATGAAGTAGGTAATGAATATGCAAATTTATGCAAACGAACAGCTACCCTCCCCCTTCTCTAACCCACCTGGACTCCTGGCTGGGAGGGGGAGGCCATTCTCCCCTTTTGCAGGTATCCTGCTCTCAGAGCTGTAGGGTCTCCTGGACTCTCCTCACTTGGCTCCTTGAGATGGAGAGTTCCTCCTGCCTTCCCCAGGGGAGGAGAGAGAATCACCATGGAACTCCTAACCCAGCAACAGTCCTCTTGCTACCTTAAAGCTCCTTTACTTTCACTGAACGCTCGCTGGTCTACCTTCCCCTAGGACCTTGACAGCTGACATTTGTCTTATCTACTCTCTCTCCTCTCCATATACATACGTATGTGGATATACACTTTTAAGCAGAATCATTTATTTTATTATTTTTTAAAGATTTTATTTATTTACTTGACAGACAGAGATCACAAGTAGGCAGAGAGGCAGGCAGAGAGAGAAGGAAGCAGGCTCCCCACAGAGCAGAGAGCCCGATGTGGGGCTCGATCCCAGGACCCTGGGATCATAACCTGAGCCAAAGGCAGAGGCTTTAACCCACTGAGACCCCCAGGCACCCCCAGAATCATTTATTTTTAATTCCAATTCAATTAATTAACATATAGTGTAATATTAGTTTCAGAGGTGGAGTTCAGTGATTCATTAGTCTTCTATAACACCCGATGCTCATTATATCATGTGCCCTCCTTAATGCCCATCACCCAGTTACCCCCATCCCTTCACCCCCCTCCCCTCCAGCAACCCCCAGTTTGTCTCCTATGATTAAGAGTCTCTTGGGGCACCTGGGTGGCTCGGTGGATTAAGCTTCTGCCTTTGGCTCAGGTCTTGATCCCAGGATCCTGGGATGGAGCCCGCATCGGGCTCTCTGCTCAGCGGGGAGCCTGCTTTCCTCTCCCTTTCTGCCTGCCTCTCTGCCTACTTGTGATGTCTGTCTGTCAAATAAATAAATAAAATATTTTTTAAAAAAGAGTCTCTTATGGTTGGTCTTCCTCTCTGATTTCGTTTTTAAACAGAATAACTTAAAGGTAAGCTGCAGGGGATGCCTGGGTGGCTCAGCGGTTAAGCCTCTGCCTTCCGCTCAGGTCATGATCCCAGGGTCCTGGGATTGAGCCCCACAGAAGGCTCTCTGCTCAGCACGGAGCCTGCTTCTCCCTCTGTCTGCCACTCCCCACGTTGTGTGCCCTCTCTTTCTCTCTCTCTCTGACAGATAAATAAAGAAAAAAAGTAAATTGCAAAAATCATGACACTTTATCCCTACAAGCTACAACATTGATCTCCTAAGAAGATTTCCTACAATATCCTCCTACATAACAGCAATGCTATGTTCACACCTAAGAAAATTCATGAGGGCCGCCTGGGTAGTTCGGCCTGTTAAGTGTCTGCCTTTTGGCTCAGGTCATGATCCCAGGGTCCTGGGATGGAGAATCCCCCCAATCTTTGCTCCTCCCTCTCCCTCTACTCCTCTCCCCAGTTGTACACGCGCTCTCTCTCTTTCTCTCTCTCTCACATAAATAAATTAAATCTTTTTTAAGAAAGGATATATACAGGGCACCTGGGTGGTTCAGTGGGTTAAAGCCTCTGCCTTCGGCTCAGGTCATGATCCCAGGGTCCTGGGATCGAGCCCCACATCGGGCTCTCTGCTCGGCAGGGAACCTGCTTCCTCCTCTCTCTCTGCTTCTCTGCCTGCTTGTGATCTCTGCCTGTCAAATAAATAAATAAAATCTTAAAAAAAAAAAAAAAAGAAAAGAAAGGATATATACATTAATTCCATAATATTTTCTAATCTCCTCATGCTCAAGTGCCAAAAATGTCCTTTGCAGCTTTAAAACATTTTTTTTTTGCTTTAAAACATTTTTTTCTTGAAGTCTAGGGTATAGCAAAATTGTCTTTTGCAGCTTTAAAACATTTTTTTTTTTAAGTCTAGGGTCCAGCAAAATTTTACATATAACATTTGGTTGTTCTGTCTCTAGGCTCTTCATTGTAGAAAGGGACCACTTATTTGTTTGTTTGTTTGTTTATTTATTTACTAAGATTTTATTATTTATTTATTTGAGAGAGAGAGAACATGAAAGGGGGGAGGGTCAGAGGGAGAAGCAGGCTCCCCACGGAGCAGGGAGCCCTGTCATGGGACTCGATCCTGGGACTCCGAGATCATGACCTAAGCTGAAGGCAGACGCCCAACCAACTGAGCCACTAGGCTCCAAGGACTTTTTATTTTTTAATGACAGTGACTGTTTTGAAGAATCTAAGTCAGTTGTCATGAGGAACAGACCACAGCATGGATATTCCTCATTTGATTTTTTTTAAAAGATTTTATTTATTTATTTATTTGATTTTTTAAAAGATTTTATTTATTTATTTGACAGACAGAGATCACAAGTAGGCAGAGAGGCAGGCAGAGAGAGAGATGGGGGAAGCAGTCTCCCTGCTGAGCAGAAAGCCCGATGTGGGGCTCGATCCCAGGACCCTGGGATCATAACCCGAGCCAAAGGCAGAGGCTTTAACCCACTGAGCCACCCAGGCGCCCTAAGATTTTATTTATTTGAGAGAGAGGGAGTAAGAGAGAGCATGAGAGGGGAGAGGGTCAGAGGGAGAAGCAGACTCCCAGAGGAGCTGGGAGCCCAATGTGGGACTCGATCCTGGGACTCTGGGATCATGATGTGAGCCAAAGGCAGTGGGTTAACAAACTGAGCCACCCAGGCACCCTCTTCATTTGATTTTAAGTTTCTTGTCATATCTTACCAAGAGGGAGGAGGGCTGAGGGGTCACCCTTTAGAATGCAGGGTACTTTTCATCTCTTGTTTTCAGATTAAGGACTTGGGCTGAAATTCAGAGGTGTCCAGTGCATGCCTGTTCCCTACCTGGTTTCGCAGGTGGCCAGAGGGGTCCTACAGAGCACCCTTCCTGAGAGGAGGGGATCAGCCTGCTCCAAGGGCTCAGACAGGGTCTCTCCTCATGGGGGCGGTGGAAAAGGAGCCTGGAACAACCCAAGAGACTTTTGCTCCTGGCACCATGCCTGCCCTGGAGAGAAATGTCTATTGATCTTGAACCCTGAAAAAAGCTGGGCATTCCTCCCTAGGGACATAGCAATTCTCCCTGAAGAGCTGCCCTGGGCCCTGGGTAGTAGGCGGAGATGAGGAATCATGGCCCAAGGCCAAGGGCTGACCCTTCCAGTTTCATTTGGTGACTTTCATATCAGGTGACCAGCGTGGCTGGGCCAATCTGACAGAGGGTGGTATTTATAAAAGGTCCCTTCCCCCGAAGCCAGAAGCTCTGTACCATCCTCCACAACCCTGCTCATCTCAAGCACCTGCCTCTACAGGTACCTTTCTTGGGCTCATTTTCCAGTCCCTGGGACCTCCCCCCTCCCCAATATATCCTGGGACCCAGTGGGGATGGTGGAATGAAGGGATCCTGGGTTAGGTGTAGAAGGTCTGAGTTCTAGCCCTTTCTGCCCAGCTCCAGACCTGTTTCTCCATTTTTCAGTTGACAGCTTGGACAGGGCCATCTCTAAGGACCCTTAGATTCAAATGGAGAGATGAGGAAGGGTCCCCATCCGGCACGAGGGCAGCCATGGCTCTGGCTGCAGCCCAACCTCAGCCTCTAAGATTGTGAGGGGCCGGGGGGAGGAGATGCTCTTCTTGGACGTGGTAAAGAAGGCCTTGGGGGAGGGGCCACCATCAGTCATTTGCATCAGCCGTGGGTGGGACCTTGGCATCCTTGGTGTTGCTGGGTGGGAACAGCAACCTGTTCCCTGGGTAGGAGGAGGTATTGGCAGGAAGCCAGCCTTGGCAGGGACCCTTTAGCATAATACCCAGCATAAGCCTGAGCTGGGGGCTGGCAAGGGCGCGTCTCTGTCTTGAAGTGTCATTTGCCTCCCCTCCAGCCTCAGAATTGGAGATGGCAGTGATGGGCAGAGGGGAGGGTCAGGACTCCAAGTGCAGACACTCAGGTTGGGCATTTCGAGATTCTTTTCCAAGGCTCAGATTCTGCGATGCTTTTAGGGTGAGCTCCTATGACACAGGACCCGTGGTGGGTGTCACCTAGCCTTTCTGGTGTCCATCTGGGAACCAAGCACCGAACATATGTCAGCATTTATTGCTTGAGTGAGTGAATGAAGGAAGGAATGAATGGCTCCGTCTTGACATTCAGCCTGGCTCCTCCATCTTCTCCAGCAGTGAGCACAGATGGCCTGGTCCCCGATAGCTACCGAGCTGCTCCTGATCTCCGCCGTCTTCTGCCTGGTGCTCTGGGTGGTCAGAGCCCGGCAGCCTCGGGTTCCCAAAGGCCTGAAGAGTCCCCCAGGGCCGTGGGGCTGGCCCCTGCTGGGGAACGTGCTGACCTTGGGGAAGACCCCACACCTGGCGCTGACGAGGCTGAGCCAGCAGTACGGGGACGTGCTGCAAATCCACATTGGCTCCACACCCGTGCTGGTGCTCAGCGGCCTGGACACCATCCGGCAGGCCCTGGTGCGGCAGGGGGACGATTTCAAGGGCCGGCCTGACCTCTACAGCTTCACTCTGGTTACTGATGGCCAAAGCATGTCCTTCAGCCCGGACTCCGGACCAGTGTGGGCTGCCCGGAGGCGCCTGGCCCAGAACGCCCTGAAGAGCTTCTCCACCGCATCAGACCCAGCTTCCTCGTGCACCTGCTACCTGGAAGAGCACGTGAGCAAGGAGGCCGAGGCCCTCCTTGGCAGGCTGCAGCAGCGGATGGCAGAGGCTGGGCGCTTTGACCCCTACAACGAGGTGCTCCTGTCTGTGGCCAGTGTCATTGGTGCCATGTGCTTTGGGAAGCGCTTCCCTCAGAGCAGTGAGGAAATGCTCAGCCTTATAACCAGCACCAATGACTTTGTAGAGACAGCCTCCTCTGGGAACCCCGTGGACTTCTTCCCCATCCTCCGGTACCTGCCCAACCCCACCCTGCAGAAATTCAAGGCCTTCAACCAGAAGTTCTTTCGGTTCCTGCAGAATATTGTCCAGGAGCACTACCAGGACTTTGATGAGGTAAGCCCAGGGTGTTGGTGGTGAGGGGGCACCCTGCAGGGCCTGGGGGTGGCCCCACTCACCCATCCTCCACACAGCTGAGGGGCCACCAAGGCCCAGGAAGGCTCTGGAATGCATTGGATCAGCTGCGTGACCTGGGACCAATATCTCTCCCCCTGGGGCCTCCCTTTCCTCACCCAACTGCCCCCCTCTCAGGGCTGCTCAAAGCCCCAGAGGTGTTTGCCTATGAATGGGGCCCTGTCAGAGTCCTGCAATGTGGGGGGCTATTATCAGGAGAAGGCTCTTGTTCTGCAGGAATCTGAAACTAATCCGCAGCTCAGGTGGCACTTGGCTTCCCAGTACCCACCCCCAAGGCCCTCCTTTGAAATTTGACCCCTGGGGTTATTGGGAGGAAGGGCACCCAGGGCTGCTACCAGCTCCCCCTGGAAGCCCAGCTTATTGCCTGGAGGCCCCGTGGGAGTGCCATGGGGGGAAGAGCAAGGTCCGATCTGGAAGTGCCAGGATGCCCCAAGCTTGTGTCCCCACAGAGCAGCGTTCAGGACATCACCAGCGCCCTCCTGAAGCACAGTGAGAAGGGCTCCAGAACTAGTGCCGGTCACATCCCCCATGAGAAGATCGTCAACATTATCAACGACATTTTTGGGGCCGGTAGGAACCAGACCCATGCCTTTTCCATCCACCAGTGCCTGCTGTCCGCGCAGACTTGCAGGGCCCCTGAATCCACCTGATCAATGGCTAACCACACAGCAGATGGTGTGGGACACAGACCCCTGGCCCATGTTCGGGGTCCGAGTCCAGGCGGGCCCAACTAAACCCCTCTCTGCCTCTGGGCCTCAGTTTTCCCACCTGAACAAAGGGGTTCTCTAGCCTGTAAGTCTAGATCCCTGTAATGCCAGCAGCTAATCTTGAAACTAGTGATTCAAATTTGTGTTGAGGAGACCGGGTCTCTAACCTCAGGAAACTCATGGGGGTTGGAGAATGTAGGCGGAAGGAGGCAGAGAAAACCACAGTTGGTATGTAAGTTCTGGATGCTTCGTAAATGTTGGTTTCTTGTTCTTGTCTTCCTCCCTTCCTCACCTTGTGCCACGCTGGCCAGGATTTGACACCATCACAACAGCCATCTCCTGGAACATCATGTATCTTGTGACAAACCCTGAGATACAGAGAAAGATCCAGGAGGAGTTGGGTATGTGGTCGAGATGCACGAGCTAGGAGAAGTCTTGGGATCCCCAGGTCATTTCTCCCATGTACACATAGCTGTTTTGTGCCTACTATGGGTCAGGCCTGGACATACAGTGGTGCCCACCCTTGCCTAGAACATGCGAGAGGCAGGGCGATTAGCAGGCCTCACATATAAAACAGGCATAGTACCACATAATAGGGGACTTTGATGCCATGGGGGCAGTCAGGGCATCTCTAAGCCTTGTCTGGTCTGTGTTCTGCAGACAGAGTGATTGGCAGGGACCGGCAACCCCGGCTCTCCGACAGACTCCAGCTGCCCTACCTGGAGGCCTTCATCCTGGAGATCTTCCGACACACCTCCTTCGTCCCCTTTACCATCCCCCACAGGTAAGGCCAGCTTATCCTGCCTTACCACCTTTATAGTCCTCACCATGTTTCTTCCTCCCATCTTCTCAGCCCTGGCCCTGGCTCAGACCTTGGCCTCCGTTCTGGCCGTGTCACCAGGTTCCTTACAGACCCTCAACCTCTAGGCTGTCCCTAAGCAGTCCAACCATGATCAAACCACCCAGCTGTCAGGAGAGTCACACTCCTGACCTCAGCTCCCCTTCACCTCTGCGCACATTCCCTCCCTGCAAGTGCTCTCAACCCAGCCCGGCTGGCCTTGCTGGACCTGGCGGCAAGACACAGTCAACCTCCAATTTTGCTTATGCTGGACCTTCTGTCTGGAATGCCTCCTAACCTCTTCTGCTACCAGAATCCCATCCTTGCCCAAGGTCAATCCTGACACAAACTTGCCCTTCACTGGCAGGCTTTCTTGATTCATCCAGCTGGCACAGCTTCACTCTCTGATAGACTGTAGGACTTCCAGTCATTTGTCCTTGATCGTGTCCTGGGATTTTAACAATGTCAAGAGAATTAGTGAACATTTACTTCTACCCAAATGTTGGTCTAGTTATTCCCAGGCTAAAAGGCCCAACTCCTCAGCCCGGGTGGGAACTCCCCAGGGCTAGCCCAGGCTGCCTGTTTCTCGGCTCCAAAGGATGGCCAAGAGCACAGCTGGACACAAATGAAAGTTAAGTAAACACTTGCTGAAGTTGAAGAACAGGAGCTGAGGGAGGGGGAGGACAGTTTCACCCTCCCCTGCTCCTGATACTTCCTCCCAGTGTGGGATATGGAGACTGTGGAGACTGTGGTGGGCAAGCTATTGGCGTTGGTGCAGGGGCGGGTGGTTAGTAAGAGAAGTAGGTTCCAGAGACATGCCCCAGTGTTCCTGCCCTGATCCTGACAGAGCCCTCTTCCCTTCTCAGCACGATAAGAGACACGACACTGAAAGGCTTCTACATACCCAAGGAACGCTGTGTCTTTGTAAACCAGTGGCAGGTCAATCATGACCCGTGAGTATACCTCCCCCGCTGAAAACTACATGAGATTCAGCAGACAGGAAGGCTCTTTGTCCCCCTAGGAACTGGGTATAAATAGAGGAATGGGGCCTCAATTGCCATATGGACTCTGTTGTAAGTACCTAAACTTAGGTCCGTGTTTTTCAAACATCGTACACAGAAAATGACCAGAAGGTTGGTTAGATTAGGGGACCTCATCCCCCAAGATTCCACTTTGGAAAGCAAACTGGAGTCCCTCAGGCAATTGTGATGTCAATGGTCCAGCGACCTCTCATTGGAAAATCCCACTCTCCCTGTAGGTAGGGGGACCATATAATTTACCATCCAAACTGAGGCACTTCTGAGTGTGAAAAGGGATGCTGTCAACAATGACTCGAAAACAATAAAGCGTAAACCAGGATGTACTGCTGATTCCCCTTTATATTTTGTAGCTGGACATAATGTTTTCCTTCTTTTAATTTCTTTTATTTTTTTTTTTAAGATTTTATTTATTTATTTGATAGTAGGCAGAGAGGCAGATAGAGAGAGAGGAGGAAGCAGGCTCCCTGCTGAGCAGAGAGCCCGACGCGGGGCTCGATCCCAGGATACTGGGATCAGGACCTGAGCTCAAGGCAGAGGCTTTAAACCACTGAGCCACCCACTAGCGCCCCTTCCTTCTTTTAATTTCTTTTAGTTGAAGCGTTATTTCTTTAAAATAACAAATAGATATGATAAAGCACCATTTGCAAGACCAATCGTTTTAGAGAGAGGTTGTAAAAGAAATAAGCATGAAAGTACAGTTTGGTTCCTCTCTTCACTCTCTTCTCAGTACTCTCAATCTATTCTAACACTTGTGCCGCCCACAGAAATCTGCCCCCGGGCTTTTCTTCCCAGGGTCTCCCCCGACCCCAGCCAGAAATCCCATCTCCTCTGTTCCTCTTGCAGAATGGTGTGGGGAGATCCATCTGAGTTCCGACCAGAGAGATTCCTTACTGCTGATGGCACTGCAATCAACAGGACCTTGAGTGAGAAGGTGATACTCTTCAGCATGGGCAAGCGCCGGTGCATAGGAGAGGTCATGGCCAAGTTGGAGATCTTCCTCTTCCTAGCTATCTTGCTGCAGCGGCTGGAGTTCAGTGTGCCAGCAGGTGTGAAAGTAGACCTAACCCCCATCTATGGGCTGACCATGAAGCACCCCCACTGTGAGCATATCCAGGCACGGCCACGCTTCTCCACCAAGTGAAGAAGGCACCAGCATGCCAAGGCAGGGGGAGGGGTAAGGATCATCCATGGGGCCTCAACCTTGTTTTCTTCCTTTTTCTTAAATAAAAGCTTTATGGAGGTATAATATACATACCATACAATTCACCTTCCAATGGCTTTTAGTATATACACAGATCTTTGGGCATTCCTGGACCCCGTTTCAACATCAGGGGGAGATCCACACACACACACAGCACCAAGCAATTCTCAGACCCCAACAGGGTGTCCAAGAATTCAACTCAATTCTGACACTACCTACCCAGAGATAGTATGACACTTCACAGGCTAAGAACTCAGTCCTACAAGACCACCCGTCACCCCTGACTTCAGTTGCCAGTCACAAGCCCCAGGCTGTTACCTGTGCTTCTGATCAACCAATTTCAGACTGGAGGTTCCAACGACCTCCTCCTTAGGTTCTTTAATTTGTTAGAATGGCTCATGAAACTCAAGGAAACACTTAGGTTTACCAGTTTATTAAAGGATATGACAGGGACGCCTGGGTGGCTCAATTGGTTAAGCGGCTGCCTTCGGCTCAGGTCATGATCCCAGCGTCCTGGGATCGAGTCCCACATCGGGCTCCTTGCTCGGCAGGGAGCCTGCTTCTTCTTCTCCCTCTGCCTCTGCCTGCCACTCTGTCTGCCTGTGCTCGCTTGCTCTCTCTCCCTCTCTCTCTGACAAATAAATAAATTTTTAAAAAAAATAAAGGATATGACAAAAGATATGAATCAATTGCCAGATGAAGAGATACACAGGGCGAGGTCTGGGGAAAGAGGACCTCCGTGCCCTCTCCAAGCACCCCACTCTCCCCATTTTCTGTGTGTTCACCAACCTGAAGCTCTTGATCCCAGTCCTTTTGGGATTTGATGGCGGCATCATTGCATACTCAGGACTGACTAAGGCTTTGGCCATTGGCTGACCAATCTTCCAGCCCTTTACCCCTCCCTGAAGGTTAGGGAATAGGACTGACCCAACAGTCTAATCACATGATTGGATCTGTGGGCAACCTGCTCCTGCCCCTGAGTACAATCCAAATGTCACCTTCATTAAAATAACAAAATATCCCCTCATCATTCTCAACACCTAGGAAATTCCAAGGGTTAGGGGAGCCAGGATCTGTGGGCAAAGACCAAATATATATGAAAAAAATATGTTTGGTCATCTGAATGACCAAATATATATTTCTTATAAATCACAATATCAAAACAGAGTTGTACTACCGTACCATAATTAATTTAAGAACCTTCTCATCCACTGGAAAAGAAATCTCATACCAGTTAGCAATCACTCCCTATTTCCCCTTAACCTAGTTCCATATCCCACTAGTTCTAGACAACTACTAAACTACTTTCTGTCTCTATAGATTTGCCTACTTTGGACATGTCATACAAACGCAATTATATAAGTGGTCTTTTGTTAGTGGTTTTTTCACTTAGTGTAATGTTTTCAAGGTTCATCCATGTTGTAGTGTGTATCAGTAAAGCCTGGTTTCTTGAGTCCTAAGAGAAGGCCCAGGTTTGTTTCCTCAATCACTGATGCGTACATTGTTCACTGCTCTCTCTTCTCTCCTTTCCTGTTTGACCCAAGTCTTTGAACACTTGTAGGGAATATGAAGGAAGTGACCCACTCTTGTGGCCAAACCCAGATGGCTGAATGGGGATTCCTCACGTCCCATCTTCAAAACATCTGACTTCTTACAAGACCTTGATTTGTTTATGCACAGCTAGGGGAGTGGAAGCTCCCAGGAAGTGCTTGAGTTATCTGCAAAAGGCCCAGGTCTCATCAAAGGGCACTATCAAAAGATTGAAAACATAAGCCACAGAATAGGAGAAAATATTTGCAAATCATATATCTGATAAGGGATTGATATCCAGAATATACGGGTAAATCCTACAAATCAACAAGAAAACAAACAATTCAAAAATGGGTAAAAGAGGGTGCCTGAGTGGCTCAGTCATTAAGCATCTGACTTCAGCTCAGGTTATGATCCCAGGGTCCTGGGATCCAGCCCTGCATCTAGCTCCCTGCTCAACAGGAACCCTGCTTCTCCCTCCCCCTTTGCCATTCCCCCCACTTGTGCTCTCTGTCTCTCTCAATCTCTCTGTCAAATAAATAAATAAAATCTTAAAAAAAAATCTATGAGGGGCGCCTGAGTGGCTCAGTGGATTAAGCCTCTGCCTTCAGCTCAGGTCATGATCTCAGGGTCCTGGGATCGAGCCCTGCATCGGGCTCTCTGCTTAGCTGGGAGCCTGCTTCTCCCTCTCTCTCTGCCTGCCTCTCTGCCTACATGTGATCTCTCTCTCTCTCTCTCTCTCTGTCAAATAAATAAATAAAATATATTTTTTAAATATTTTATTTATTTATTCCACAGACAGAGATTACAAGTAGGCAAGAGAGGCAGGCAGGGAGAGAGAGGAGGAAGCAGGCTCTCCGTGGAGCAGAGAGCCCGATGTGGGGCCCGATCCCAGGACCCTGGGAAGGGCCTGAGCCGAAAGCAGAGGCTTTAACCCACTGAGCCACCCAGGCGCCCCTAAATAAAATATTTTTTAAAAATAAATAAAATAAAATCTTTTAAAAAAAAGAAAGAAATTCATGCATATATGGTCAATTAATTTAAGACAAAGGAGCCAAGAACATACAATGGGGAAAGGACCGTCTCTTCAATAAATGGGGCTGGGAAAACTGGACAGACACATGCGAAAGAATGAAACTGAACCAGTATCTTAACCCATATACAAAAATAAACTGAACCAAACTGGACCAAAGATTTGAACATAAGACTGGAAACCATAAAACTCCTAGAAGAAAACATAGGCTCCTATGTTTTCCTTAGCTCCTTGACATTGGTCTTGGAGATGATATTTTGGGTTCTCAAAAGCAAAGGCAAGAGAAATGAAAATAAGCAAGTGGAACTACATCAAACTAAAAATCCTCTGAACAGCAAAAACAAGTAATCAACAAAATGAAAGTGCAGCCCACTGAAAGAAAGTATTTGCAAATCATATATCTATCTGCTAAGTGGTTACTATCCAAAATATATAAAGAATTCATATAACTCAATAGCAAAAAATAAAATGAAACAGTAAAAATGGACAGAAGATCTAAATAGACATTTTTCCAAAGAAGATGTACAGATGGCCAAAATGTATTGAAAAGATGCTCAGCATCTCTGATCAGGGAAATGCAAGTCAAAACACAGTGAGATATCACCTTGCGCCTGTCAGGATGGCTTTTGTCAAAAAGAGAAGAAATAACAAATGTTGATGAGCATGTGGGAAAAAAAGCAACCCTCGTGTATAGTTGGTGGGAATGTAAACTGGTAAGGCCATTATGGAAAACAGTATAGAGATTCCTCAAAAAAAAAAAAATAGAATTCCTGTATGACCCAGCAATTCCTCTTCTAGGTATTTTTCCAAATACAAAATTATAATTTTGTTTTCCAAAAACAAAAGCACTAACTCAAAAGGATGTATGTGTCCTCATGTCTGTTGCAACATTGTTTACAGTATCCAAGATATGGAAGCAACCTAAGTGTCCATCAACGAAGAATGGATAAAGAAAACGTGATACACACACACACACACACACACACACACACACACACAGAGGAATATCATTCAGCTATAGAAAAGAAGGGAATCTTGCCATTTGTGACAATATGGATGAATCTTGAGGGCATATGCTAAGTAAAATAAGTCTGACAGATCTCATCTGTATGTGGAATCTAAGACAAAAAGTAAATAAATAAATCCAACAATCAAACAAACTTAGCTCATAGATAAAGGGGACAGATTGATGGTTTCCAGAGGGAGAGGGTGGGGGGTGGAGAGTGAAATGGATGAAAGGGGTTAAGAAGTACAAACTTCCATCTATTAGAATAGATAAAATCACTGGGATATAATATACAGCATGGTGACCATAATTATCTATACTGTATTATATATTTGAAAGTTGCAAAAACAGGGGCACCTGGGTGGCTCAGTTGGTTAAGCGTCTGCCTTTGTCTCTGGTCATGATACCAGAGTTCTGGGATCAAGCCCCAAGTTGGGCTCCCTGCTCTGCAGGGAGGCTGCTTCTCCCTCTCCCTCTGTCTGAACCTCTTCTGCTTGTGCTCTCTCTCTTTCAAATAAATAAATCAAATCTTAGAAAGAAAGAAAGAAGGGAGGGAGGGAGGAAGGAAGGAAGGAAAGGAAGGAAGGAAGGAAGAAAAAAAAAGTTTCTAAAACAGATCTTAAAGTTCTCATCACAAGAAAAAAAATTGTAACTATGTATGGTGGTCGATGTTAACTAGACTTACTGTGGTGACCATTTTGCAACATATACGAACATTGACTCATGTTGTGCACTGAAACTCATACAATGTTTTATGTCAATTTTATCTCGGTTTAAAAAAAGCTAGTAAACAACATGTTGGTGAGGACATGGAGAAATGATAACACTGTGCATTACTGATAAGAATGCAAAATTGTGGGGCGCCTGGGTGGCTCAGTGGGTTAAAGCCTCTGCCTTGGGCTCAGTTCATGATCCCAGAGTCCTGGGATCCAGCCCCGCATTGGGCTCTCTGCTCAGCGGGGAGCCTGCTTCCTCCTCTCTCTCTGCCTGCCTCTTTGCCTACTTGTGAACTCTGCTTGTCAAATAAATAAATAAATAAAATCTTTAAAAAAAAAAAAAGAATGCAAAATTGTATAGTCACTGTAGAAAACAGTTTGGCAGCTCCTCCAAAGGTTAAACATCGAATCACCATATGACCCCCACACATACACCAATTCTGCTCTTTAGGTATAGACTCAAAAGAATGGAAAACAGGTGTTCAAAAAAAAACTTGTATAGAAATATTTATAGCAACATTATTCTCCATAGTTAAAAGGAGGAAACAGCCCAAATGTACAACAACAGATGAACTGATAAACACAATATCACATAGAAATAGATGGAATATTATTTGGCCATAAAAAGGAATGACATCCTTACCCGTGTTACAACACAGATGGACTTTGAAACATTATGCTAAGTGAACTAAGGTGCAAAAAGGACAGATAGCATATGATTCCACTTGTGTGAAGTACCTAGAAGAGCTAAATTCAGGGAGATGGAAATTAGAACAGTGGTTAGTTACTAAGAGCTGGAGAGGGGGATAGGGCATTATTGTCCAGTAGGTAGTTTTAGTTTGGGGTGATGACAAAGTTCTGCAGATGGACAGAAGTGATAGTTTCATGACACTGTGGGGGTACTTAATGTCACTGAATTATAGGCTTAAAAATGGTTAAAATGGTAAGTTTTTTAAAAAATAATTTATTTTTAAAGGATCTCTACACTTAACGTGGGGCTCAGACTTACAACCCTGAGGTTAAGAGTCTCACACTCTCCAGACTGAGCCAGCCAGATGCCTCTAAAATGGTAAATTTTGGGACACCTGGATGGCTCAGTTGTTAAGCGTCTGCCTTCAGCTCAGGCCGTGATCCCAGGCTCCTGGGATGGGGCCTGCTTCTCCCTCTCCTGCTCCCCCTGCTTGTGTTCCCTCTCTCTCACTGTTTCTCTCTGTCAAATAAATAAATAAAATCTTTAAAAATAAAATGGTAAATTTTGTTATGTATACTTTACCACCATTTTTTTTTAAAGCAAGGAACGCAATGAAGTAGTGTGTCAATAAAAAGAAATGAGCTACCAAGGCAAGGAAAAGACAGAGAGGAACTGTAAATGCATATCACTAAGAGAAAGAACCAAGTCTGGAAGTTTACCTACGTTATGGCTCCAACTATATGACATCTGAAAAAGGCAAAATGATGGAGACAGTAAGATTTGTGGTTTCCAGGAGTTTTGGGATAAGGTGTATGGACTGGGGGAGAGATGAGGAGATGGAATGCAGGATTTTTAGGGCAGTGAAGCTATTCTATATGATACTGTAATGGTGGATACATTTGTCAAAACTCTCAGAATGGGGGCGCCTGGGTGGCTCAGTGGGTTAAAGCCTCTGCCTTCGGCTCAGGTCATGATCCCGGGGTCCTGGGATCGAGCCCCGTGTCGGGCTCTCTGCTCGGGGGGGGAGCCTGCTTCCCTTCCTCTCTCTCTGCCTGCTTTTCTGCCTGCTTGTGGTCTCTCTCTGTCAAATAAATAAATAAATAAAATCTTTGAAAAAAAAAAAAACTCTCAGAATGCCCAACACAAAGTGAATCTTAATGTAAAACTATGAATTTTAGTTAATACTCTAAATAGTGAACTAAATATTATTATTTAAATATTTTTATAATTTATAAATTATAAATTTAAATTTATAAGTCATAATAATATATTATTAAATAATTTATTACTTAAATTTATAAATTATAATAATATATTATTATTCAAATATGTTATTTAAATAATATTTAGTTAAATATCAATACTAGTCCATCAACTGTATAATAGGTGCCTATTCATGCAAGATGTTAATAAAAGGGAACCCGGGGGCACCTGGGTAGCTCAGTCGGTTAAGTGTCTGCCTTCCACTCAGGTCATGATCCCAGGGTCCTGGGTTCGAGCCCCACATCAGGACTCCCTGTTCAGCGGGATGTCTACTTCTCCGTCTCCCACTGCTCCACCGCACTCATACTCTCTCTTTCTCAAATAAGTAAATAAAATCTTAAAAAAAAAAAAAAGAAAGAAGTTTGCTATGCTTTTTACAAAAAAGAGAAAGCTGTTCATCATGTTTTATCTCCTATGTGTGAACAAGGCTCCTCCCTTCTGCAAAACAGAAACATGAAAACAGACGGGAAAATAGAGCATGCTGAGATTTGGGGCTTCTTCCTCCCCGCCCCCCACCCCGCCCATACACACCAGAAGGACCACCTGCCTCCTTAATGCCCCTCTGGCCTCAGGCCCTTTGCAAAGGTACACTTTTATGCTGGAAGGGACCAACTGACTAGAGTGTGACTCCAGAGTACCCACATGGGTGTGAGTGGGATGGAGGAAGGAAGATGATGGTGGAATCTTCAGGAAGGGTCCTTGAAGGACGTAGGACACAGAAAGAATGGCTGTACCTCTCCCCCTATTTCTAGGATAAACTCATCCAGCAACATGGGCAGTAGACTGAGTCTCTGCCAAATGAATCCTACTTTCTTATGGCCCTTATCACCGTATTAGAGATGCATTCTTAGAAAAGTAGGTACTCACAGTTCAAACTTAATAAGGTGATCTAAATGATAAGCAGCCTGTAGGTGTTTAGTCCTGGGTAAGTTCACAGAGTGTTGTCCCAGCGGGTACCTCTCCCCAAGCAGCTGTTACAGCCACAGGATCTCAGTTCTGGATGCTTCTATCCGAGCAGTCAGCTCTTGACCAACAGGAGCTGCTACCTGACAGACACCTTCTACACTCTCGTTGACTCATTCCTTCACTGTCGCTTTATTTCCAGTCAAGCCTCGGCCTCACCTGTCCTACAAACTACAATTCTCTGAGATGAGATGACAATGAGCCAGACCCTCATTTCCAAAGTGTTCCTCCAGTGCCTCTAACATTCTTGAAACAATTATGGTTATCTGTGGCTTTGAAAAATTAATAAATTTAAGGAGTAAAATCATCTGGAGTCTGTGCTAAATCCTGGAGGGAAGAAAAGCATCTCACCTGAGCTCCAATTGTCTGTGTCCATGCCCATCCTCAAACCGAAAGCAAATCTCCAAGGAACCTCCCTCTGAGAGAAAAACCTACCTTGCCTGTCAGATGGAAGAGGTACAGCTCTGCCCCAGGGAATACCAGCCTGAGGGGGACTACAGAGCCCTGCCCCAGGAACTTGAGACTGAGCCGGCATGACCCTTTCCTGGACACCACAAAGTGAGGGAGGAGACAAGGCCCGACTGGGGGGCTCCACTCTCAGGGGGGAAATGAGCCTGCTCCGAGACTCCCAGCCTGGAGGGGGAGGCAGCCCAGTCCTGGGAATCTCAGGAAACATGGCCTTGTCTGAGGAAGGAAACATTGCCTTGTTCTGGGAGCTCCATGCTTTTATCCTTCAGAGCCTTTACCTGCCGGAAAACCACTGGTGCACCCCTGTGGCACAGGGGAAGGCCTTAACAAGCCAAACTTTGTCAATCGAGGATTCAGCCAAACCCTAGCTGAGTTTCAGGCCCAGCGGTCACTCACCAGTCACCACCCTGGCCAGCTCCCTGTGATCAGGAGTTGGCTTGAGCTTCTCACGCACACCTGGCCAATGTTTAACTCACCCAGGGTGGCCCAGGGCTCCCCTCTGGCCAGAGCCAAAGTCGGAGGAATTGGACAAAGAGACGTTGCAACCCCTCGCCCCTGCTAGCCATTCCTGCCCCTCATAGCAGGGTGGAGGCTGACCAGAACAGTTCTGGCCTGTCCCTTCCTGGGTAGGCGCAGGACACACGCCATCCCACCCTCTTTGGGGATAGGGAGCCCCCATCTCAAAGCATGCTCTGTGTGACACTCAGGGCTGTGTCACCTGTACGATACAGAGCCTCCCCCCAGTAGCCAATAGAACCAGAGGGCTTGGAAAAGCAGCTTGATCAGTGAGTCGTGGGGAGAGCCCTGAGCTCAGGTTCTAGGTGTGGGTGACTGGGGTCAAGTTCCTCCCTATCTCTGGGTCCAGGCCAAGAGCAACCCACCCCCTCTATCAGCCACCCCTCAGACTGTAGGCAAAACCCCGCGTGAAGAAGCCATTAGGATAAAAATTAAAAAGTGATAGCAATAAAGTGGCAGAAAGCCTGACCTAAACCCTTCTTGCCCACATACCCACCACCACCTAAATCCTGGCTTAGATGGTGTCATGAGCTCAAAACATATATTTAACATAACTAGGGCGCCTGGGTGGCTCAGTGTGTTAAAGGCAGAGGCCTTCAGCTCAGGTCATGATCCCAGGGTCGAGCCCGATGCGGGGAGCCTGCTTCCTCCTCTCTCTCTGCCTCTCTGGGATCTCTGTCAAATAAGTAAAAAAAAAAAAAAAAAAAAAATTACAACTAAAATACCAGCAAAACAGTAGCTGTTAGTCCTTGAATTAACACTCACTCACAATTCAATCACTCCAACACAAACAACCCAAAATACAACTCAATTTTTACTTAGTTAGTATTGCCCTGAGCCAGGTGGTCCTGCCTTAGTCCTTTTGTGATAAGGGTGACCTCTCTCGCAGAATCCCCTCAGCCCTATGCAAATGAATCCAGAGCTGCCCAGCTAAGCCTCAGACCTAGGGCAACTTGCTCCCCCAAGGAAAGATGATCCATTCAACAAAGAAATCTGAGGAGGGGACAGACTGAAAGAAGGGTGGTGGGTGCACATCTGGGAAACCAAGCAGAGGCTGGATTTTCCTGGTGTGAAGTTTATTCAGTCCAGGAAGTCCGTCTATGAGTCTGCCCTCCGCCTCATCCCGGCTCTTGTCCCCGAATGGGGACTGCCACCAGAGGCCATCGCACCCTCAGCTGAGCTCCCCAGACTCTCCATGAGCCCCGCCCTCAAAGTCAGCCCCAAGACCCTGCGTTCCACTTACGCCCCTATGACATAACACTGCAGGCTCTGGGATCCCCCTGGAGCTGGGGCCATAGCAGTGGGCTTGCAGGCTACGCAGGGGAAGGGAGAACCTTGGGGTAAGGAGCCTGCCTCATGCAAAACCCTCAGCTTGCACTAGAGAGGGGGGACGCCTCGGGTCCTCTCTGAGGCCACCTGTGCTCTCCCCGGAGGCCCCCATGAGCCAGCAGGTTGCTCTGGTTTTAGAAGGATCACATGGAGATATTTGATAGGTTCCCCCTACGCTGGGCTTTCACCTCTGCACCTCCTACTTCCTTCCGGAGAGGTAATTAATGATTGGAGTGCAATTCCCAGCAGGGCCTAGGAAAGGAGATAAGGGAGGATCAAGGCTCACTGAGAGGTCCAAATCCCAGCTCACCCACTAGCCTGGGGCGGTTGCATAACCTTTCTGAGAGTAGCTTTTCTCATGGTGCAACTGGGGATTACGCCTAGTCGTGCCCCACAGGCTGCTGGGAGGCTTGATAAGATACGGTGAGTCGAGTGCCAGGTGTTTGGTTGATGCTGCACACGCGCACACGCACATACCAGGAATGCTGGGAAGGGTCGTCTCGGGGCAAGACCAGACCCAGGACGTGCGTGCCGCCTTTGAGGCTGTGTATACAGCAGGCGCACATACGTGAGCCAGCATTCCGGACCCTACACCCTCTCACTGGGGGCTTGCCAGGGCCTGGACTCAGCCCACTTCCTTCCGCTGCTCCCCCCACCCAGAAGCTGGGGAGGGCTGGGGGTACTGGCGTGCCAGGGAACAATAGGCCCACAACCCCTTCCGGTTCATTGCGTGAGAAGGAGCTGCAGGAAGGAAACTTACCTCCTGGCGGAGGGGCCACCCGCCCCTGAGGCCTGCCCCAGGGACGCCTGGAGACCCCCATGCTGCTCAAGGGGAGGGGTTCCATGTACTCCAGGCCTCTTGCTGTGGGTGCTTTCTGTCACTACCGACCGTCCTGGACTGGCTTCCTGGACTGGCCACGAGGCTTCCTGCACCCCCTCTGGCAAAGGCGCCCCTGCCCTCCTCCCCAAGAGCCCGGGACTCCTGTCTCATTCATCTTGGTGTCTCCAGTGCATGGCCTGGCTTGAGCAGTCCCCGGGAGTGTTGGCCAACTGAGTGAGTGAGCGAGTGCAGGAAGCCAGTCCAGGACGGTCGGTCAGGAGCCCAGTGCTGAACCAGAAAAGATGAGAGAGAGAAGGATCCAGCTTGGGCAAGGCTTATACTGAAGACAGTGATGAGATCAGGGCCTCAGAAACCCCTCCAGAGAGCACAAGGCCTCCTGCAGTGGGGAGGAGGGACCCACTAAAGATGGGCTTGCTCTCCCTCAACAGTCCTTCCAGCACACAGGGTTTCATCTGTAGAGCAGTAACTTCACCTGCACCCCGACTTTCTCACTCCAGGTGGGTCCAGCATCTCCCCCTGCAGACTAGAGGCTCTCTAAGGTCCGGGAGGAGGGTGGGGGAAGGTGGGGCGCTCTTCCTCCCCAATGCCTGTCCACACCCAGCAGCATGCAGCAGAAGGTTCACTCCAGGTGGCCTAGTGACCAGAGGGTCCCACAGCACACAGCCTTGTCGGTTGTGTCATGGAAGCTGAGGTCTGGCTGGATCTTGCCCCAGCTACTTGTTTTCCACGGGTGCCCCCCTCCTACCCCCGAGCCCTGGGCAGTGTCTCTGCTTCCCCTGCCTGGGGAGGTGGCGCCACTGGGTCCAGGTCTCCAAGGTCTTGGGTGTGACCAAGGCCAGTGAGCAGAGACATAACATACCTCCCAAACCTGCCTAATTAACCCACAGCCACCCCCACTGCGGAGGAAGCATGAGTCTGAGGACTGAGAGATCTCTCCATTCTCACGATTCTCAGCTCCGGGACAAGGTCTCTCAGGCACGTGAGTGGGCGGCTCCCATGGCCTGGAGGGCACAGACATAGCAGACACACCTGCAAACACACGCCTGGCTGCAAGCACGCATGGACTTGGCTGGGGTGTCAATCCACCTGAACACACCTGGCAAACTCACGCACACATATACTGCATCGCTCCAGGCTCACACTTGCCCATGGGCACCTACCCACCAAGAGTGGGCGCCCTCTCCTCCCACCCCACCCCACCCCCCGCCACAGCTGTCTCCCCACACCCCCAGGACCAGCACCTGATATGCACGCCTGTGCCTACTGCCACTCCCCACTGGCCCACCAGTACTCTTGGGCCACCTCAGGACCTACATCTTATGGACCCATACCCTGTCTACTTTGGAGGCTCAGAGGACATTAGGGTTATACCAGGCCTTTGGAGATGAACCCCAGGCAAAGCCCAGGAATAACCTGGGCTTTGGGGTTTGGTGCTGTGTAGCCAGTGATTTCTGTTCTCACTAATCTTACCAATTCATTCATTCACTTATTCATTCCCACATGTTTTTATTACCAAGTACTGTTTCCAATTATTGTGGGAAAGAAATGTTATTGAATAAATAATGTTGAAAAAAATCAGATACATACCTCCTTCCTAACGCCAAGATAAATTCAAGTGGATCTAAAATTTAAATATTGGTCATAAGACCCCACCAGAAGAAAACAGGCAACTGATTTTTTAAAATAATCTGAAAGCAGAGAAAGCCTTTTTAAATTGGACCCAAGTCCAAAAGCTATAAAAGGAAAGATTGATTTTACTACATAAAAATAAATCATTTCTGCATTGAAAAGAATCATAAACAAAGTCAAAAGACATACCGTGAATGTGTGCTGGATATCTTCCATTTTGCCCCTCCAGGTCCCCTCTCTACCCTTCTCTATCCTGCTCTTTGTCATGGGAAGCTGACCTGCAGGAGCCTTATTCACAGGCTCTCGTGCCTTCTGGTTTCTAGCTGGGTTCATGGAATGGAAGTTGTAATGGAAGATGGGGGAATGTGTCCTTTCAGGCTTCCCTCCCCAGGCAGCTCTCTCCCTGGGGCTCAACCATTCCCTCCAGCAGCATCCTTTGGACAACTGAACTGCCCCTCAAGCCCCCTCGATTCCCTGCCTACACCCTTGTAAATAATCCCTGTATTAAATCTCAAATTAAACTGATTTAAGAATGCCCTCTGGGGGCACCTGGGTGGCTCAGTGGGTTAAGCCTCTGCCTTTGGCTCAGGTCGTGATCCCAGGGTCCTGGGATCAAGCCCCACATCAGGCTCTCCCCTCAGCAGGGAGCCTGCTTCCTCCTCTCTTTCTCTGCCTGCCTCTCTGCCTGCTTGTGATCTCTGTCTGTCAAATAAATAAATAAAATCTTTAAAAAAAAAAAAAGAATGCCCTCTGTCCCTCTGTTTCCTGCTGGAACCCTCCATGACACACAGATAAAAGGTTAATTTCCTTAATATGCAAAGAGTTCCTACAGAAAAACAATAATCTAATAAAAGTGGACAAAGAACATGAACTAGTAACAGAAGAGGAAAATACAACTAAATTTTAAAATATGAAGAGATGCCTGGCCTCACTTACATATAATAAGAGAAATATAACTTAAAATGAAAATGACAATTTTTCACCAGTTTGGCAAACATAAAATGCCTGATAACACTGTGTTGGCAAGGGTCTGAAAACAGGCACTCACATTCATTACTGTTGAAAGTGAATTTTAGTTAAAAAATAAACCTCTGGGGCACCTGGGTGGCTCAGTCAGTTAAGCGTCTGCCTTCGCTCAGGTCATGATCCCAGGGTCCTGGGATCAGAGTCCCATGGTGGGCTCCCTGCTCAGTGGGGAGCCTGCTTCTCCTTCTTCCTCTATCCCTCCCCTCTGCTCATGGGCATTCTCTCTCTCTTGCTCGCTCAAATAAGTATTTTAAGAAAATACACCTCTAAGGGGCGCCTGGGTGGCTCAGTGGGTTAAAGCCTCTGCCTTCGGCTCAGGTCATGATCCCAGGGTCCTGGGATCGAGCCCCACATCGGGTTCTCTGCTCTGCGGGGAGCCTGCTTCCTCCTCTCTCTCTCTCTGCCTGCCTCTCTGCCTACTTGTGATCTCTGTCTGTCAAATAAATAAATAAAATCTTAAAAAAAAATACACCTCTAAAAAAGGAATTTGACAATATTTGTCAAAATTCTAAAGAATAGCGGCACCTGGCTGGCTCAGTTGGTGGAGTGTGTGACTCTTGGGGTTATAAGTTTGAGCCCCACATCGGGTGTAGCAATGACTTTAAAAAAAATCTTAGGGGCACCTGGGTGGCTCAGTGGGTTAAGCCTCTGCCTTCGGCTCGGGTCCTGATCTCAGGGCCCTGGGATTGAGCCCCACATCAGGCTCTCTGCTCAGCAGGGAGCCTGCTTCCTCTCTCTCTCTCTGCCTGCATCTCTGCTCACTGTGATCTCTGTCTGTCAAATAAATAAATAAAATCTTTAAAAAAATAATAATAATTAAAAAAATCTTAAAAGGAAAAAAAAAGGTATACCTTTGACCCAGCAATATCACTTCTAGAAATTCATCCTCCAGTTAAGCTTACGCAAATGACAATATGTTCAAGGATTTTTTTTTTTTTTGGCAACGTCCCATTAATCCCAATAATCTGGAAATGACTACATAAATTATAATAGATCCATACAAAATATTATGCATGCTATGGAAGATTCTCCAGGACAGTGTGTCTAGTTTTGTTACCATTTATGTTTTTTTTTAAAGATTTTATTTATTTATTTGACAGAGACAGTGAGAGAGGGAACACAAACAGGTGGAGTGGGAGAGGGAGAAGCAGGCTTCCCACTGAGCAGGGAGTCCGACGTGGGGATCGATCTCAGAACCCTGGGATCATGACCTGAGCTGAAGGCAGACGCTTAACAACCGAGCCACCAGGCGCCCCACCATATGTTTTTAAAAGCAGTGTACTAATATATGCAGAGATTATCCTGCAAAAATGTATAAGAAAAAGTAAGGCTCTTCGCTAAAGAAGGCAATGCACATCTAGAGGACATGGATTTGAGGGAGAATTCATCCTTTTGTAACTTTTGGATTTTGGACCCTGTTTATAGATTTCCTATTTTTTTAAAAAAAGGAATTTATGTTACACTGATTGAACATCTATTATGTACTAGGTGTTGTGGAGAGGAGGCAATAAAGAAGGTTAGTACAGGGACGCCTGGGTGGCTCAGTTGGTTGGGCAGCTGCCTTCAGCTCAGGTCATGATCCCAGCGTCCTGGGATCGAGTCCCACATCGGGCTCCTTGCTCAGCAGGGAGCCTGCTTCTCCCTCTGCCTCTGTCTGCCACTCTGTCTGCCTGTGCTTGCTCTCTGGCTCACTCTCTCTCTCTGTGACAAATAAATAAAATCTTTTAAAAATATATTTAAAAAAAAGGTTAGTACAGTTCTCTTCGGGTCTCGTGGAATTTACAGTCTACTAACAAGACAGATACTAAAAACAATAACATACAAATAAATACCCAATTACAAATTATAATGAGTGCTATGAAGAACCAAGGGTGTGGTGTGCCTGGGTGGTGCAGTTGGCTCGGTGTCCAACTCTTGGTCATGACCTCAGGAGACCCAGCCCAGTGATGGGCTCCACACTCGGTGCAGAGTCTACTTCAGATTTTCTCTCCCCCCTTCTTTCTTCCCCCCGCCCTCCCCCCATTGCCTCCCTCCCCCGCACTCATCCTCTCTCTCTCCCTCTCCCTCTTTCTCTCTCTCTAAAATAAACCTTGGGGCGTCTGCTTTTGGCTCAGGTCATGATCCCGGGGTCCTGGGATCAAGTCCCACATCAGGCTCTCTGCTCAGTGGGGAGCCTGCTTCTCCCTCTCCCTCTGCTGCTCTCACACTCGCTCTCGTTCTCTCTCATAAATAAATAAATAAAGCTACAAATAAATAAATAAATCTTTTTTAAAAGGGAGGGGACGCAAGGGTGCTATGAAGAGACAAATACGGACGATGACTTTAGCCGGGTTGATCAAGGCAGGCTTGTCAGAGGAGGTAGGGAGAATTAAGTCTATTCCTAAATGTCAAGCTGGAAGGCTTCCTCAAAGCTTGCCACAGCGGCAGTCTTCAGGTTTTGTAAATCTTGTCCAGTACCAGGGCTCGTTCAAAGGATATATTCCCACCTGCCCACCCAGTCCCTGCCAAAAAAAGTCAGACTTGTGATCTGCGGGAAGGAGAGTGGCCCTTTCACGCACCCCATACAGCTCTGCACCCCTCTCCCAGGTTCGGGCCTTCATCTGCCATCCTCCCTCTCCCACCCCGCCACCCCGCCGCAGCCGCGAGCTGGAGAGGAGAGAATGTGGTCTGGGCCGCCCCCTGGTGGCCACTTAGAGAAGCAAAGGCTTCCAGGAGCCGCCTACGGGAGCCCGTCGCCCTGGCGACCCCATCCCATAGAGACGACTTAAGGAAAAGTATGTTCATTTTGCAAATGCAGCTTCTCTCTCTCTGACAAATAAACAAAACCTTTAAAAGAAATAAAATATAAATAGATATAGATGATAGATAGATAGATAGATAGATAGATAGAAACATTTCTGTAGACAAAAGATTGGGCTGGCCCCCACTACCTTCCCCATCATTCCCTGGCTTGACCTACAAAGACCAACCCAAAGAAGAAATTCTTTATCCAATTCCCTGCCAGGAGTGCAACTTATTTCCAGTTTCAGGGAATCATTACCCCTGAGGCTGACCCATCATCTTTTCCATGCCAGGGTGACCAGGAACACTGTTGGTGTAGACCCTTCCTGGCCTCCGGGAATACTCCCGCTGCTTCCTTTCTGGAGCAATGGGTGAGCGAATGAGGGTTATAGGAGCCCCAAGGGCCCCCGAGAGAGCTGCCCGCTCCAGAAGCGCCTCCACCCTCCACCACCTCTTCTCAGGGATCTTCTGTTCCAAGAAATGAAATGTCAGAATCCAGAAGATGCATGCCTGGAGTCTGGATGTTCCCCTGAGTCTGCTTGAGAATCTGCCTGGAGTCTGGAGCACCTGCTTTCTGATGGGCCCCTCCTGCTGCCTTGCCCACTTGGTTCTCATGACACTCTGCGAGGGCAGTATCCTCATGCCCACAGGCAGACGGGGACAGGGGGCAGAAAGGAGGTCCCTCTCCCAGGATGACCCCATCAGTCATCTGCAGAGTTGGACTTGACCTCAGCTTTCCTGGGGCCTCCAGCAGCTCACGCAGAATTCCTTGCACCAAAGCATGACCCCTGGGCCTATGCCAGGCATGCTAAGAAAGCTCAGGGCCGATGGTGAGGCCAGGAGTTTGACCCTCATTTGCACCCTCATGACCTCCTTCCCAGGCCTGCCTCCACCCATGCCCCAGCTCTGCCACCCACCTTGGGCTCTAGGACCATTCTGCCCAGACCCTCCTACCTGGACTGTTTCTGGCAGGAAATCACTCTGTACTGGCAACTCCTCTCTTCCTCAAGGGAGGCCTGGCAGGTAGGCCGTAAACCTCTCCCCCAGCTCACTGCCCTCTCATGTCCAGCAAAGCCAGGACCTGGGGCTCGCCTCTGGAACCACTGTCTGAGAGCCTCTCGTGGGGTAGGAGAGAGAGCCCAGGCTTTGGGATGGTCCTGCAAATCACCTCTGTGAGCCTCTTTTGCTATACAGGTAAGATCTAGAGACCACTGTTTTCCTTGAAAGATAATGATCAAATGAGATCAAGCGTACAAAAACCGAGCACACAGTAAGTGTTCCAAAAAGGGTGCTGTCCTTCTCACCTTCCCTCGCTCTGTTATTCAGGAGAACCCCAGCGAGGTCAGCAACGTCCCCCACTTAGCAACTGCTCTGGAAAAAGCCCTCCCAGAGCCAGGCGGACAGCCGCTAGGAGTGGTTCCCCGAAGGGCTGATTTCTGCCTTTCTGGGAAGGGATGACCAACCCGCCCAGGCTTTCCGGAAGTGGCGTTATCTCTTCCCCTTCCAGCTGCCCTTGGTTCCCTGTCCTCATCTACATCGGCCAGCCTTGCCCACAGCATGCTTTGCAACACTCTCAGTTGGAGAGCGTCAGTTGAGTTGACATCAGTTGAGTCTGGAACAGGGTCCCGTCCAGGTCCCTAGCTGCCAACTGTTTCCAGAAAAGACATGCCCCAGCTCTCCAGACACGGCTCTGTGACACAGGCCCGCCTTCAGCGCCGCTGTCTCCCCTTTCCCTTGGGAATCTCCTCTCTGGCCACCAGGGGGCGCGGTTCCCCCTCAGACCCGGTGAGCCCACAGACCAAACTCGCTGGAAAGGAGAGCAGAAGGCAAGTCATCGCGGGGAGTCCAAGAAGAAGAAAATGACCTTTGTCTAATCGCCGTTATGAATCTGACACTTCCCACGCAGGACCTTACCTCATATTCCTGCCACACGATGGGTGTGGGGTCCGCACTACTGGGGAGGCTTCGAAGTGACAAACGGAAACTGACCTCCGGCTCACAGAGGCAAGAAATAAACGTCCTGTGACCAAAAGCAGCAGCAAAGGCAGAGAACCATGCTGGGGGAGTGGCAGTCCCCCGAGGGAGACGGCCACAAGAAGACAGCTAAGATCAGGCCTTCAGTGTGGTTTGAACAGGATGCTGTCCCTGGCCTCTCAGAAAATAGTCTCCAAGGGTCGCTGGTGTTGGGGCACTGCGTCCCTCCGCCGCACACCCTCACCCTAGCTGCCAGGAAGCCTCCAGTTCTCTGGGCCACGAGCTCAGGGGGAACCGCTCGCTTCTCCCAAGCTTTGGTCCTGTCACCCCAACCTTAATCCTTCACTCATTCAACCAACGCTAGGCCCCAGACAACAGGAAGCACCTAGAACCCAGGCTCCCAGACCCCAGCAGGCCTGACTTCTCCCCGGAGCTGCTATTCTCCCTGCTGCCTGGCCAGTGGAGCTGGGGGTTGAGGGCCAGCTGCACTACCGGGGACTGAGGAACTGGGGTTGCCTGGCCCCCGTGGTGGAGGGAGGGTCTTTAGGGGACAAGAGGGCCATCTCTCCAACCAGAGCTGGCCCTGCCATGGCTCTGTGCCACCTTGTGGACAGACAGAGAAAAAAGAGCCAGCCCCTGTCTTCAGAGAGCTCAACCCTCCCAGATACCCACAACTCAGAACCCAACTCTGGGGGCACCTAACAACCGGGGTGTGGGGACACTTCCCTCCAGGCCCCCTGCAGCCCTTCAAGCCTCATTCCTGGTTCGGGGGCTTCTGGAACCTCCTTCAGCTCAGGGAGGGTCCCCTCTCTGCCCAGCTCTACTCTGCTCCCAACCAAGGGAGGGGTCTTTCCAAAGCTTCCCTATTCTCTCACAGGGACAGGGGTTGGCACACAGGCCTAGTCATAGGTGCAACACCTGAGCAAGAGGGTTTGCATGTGATTTGCAAATCTTGACCCGAGGCTCACCAGCACCAGCTACTCTAGCTTGCCTCCCAGGCCAGGCAAACCTCCTGCTCCTTCTCTGTGCCAGCCGCCACCCCAGGGCAAGTTTCTGCCCTTTGCACCTCGGAGAACCCCAGGACCCCTCTTCTTGCTTTCCCCCAAATCGTTTCTTCAAAGAAGGCAAAACAGCACTAACTGGGGCTTCCAATCTGCAAAGCAGAGCCTGGGCACATCTGGATGGAGGTTGGTTCACCTCAAAGATGACACTTGGCAGGTGAGAGTCTCTGAGCTGCACCGGGGGTAGGAGGTATCAACCTAGAAGAGGGTTTGTGAGCCTAGCACTCCAGGGGACAGCCAAGGAAGCTCTGGCCCTGTCTGATCCCCGGTGTTCTCGAGCCTGGAGAGTAGTAGTAGTAAACACACCCTAGATATTTGGTGAACGGCTGAAGGAGGGCTTGAATTAGTAGGCCATTCTGTAGTCAGCTGGAGTAGCAGGCCCAGACAGACAGTGCTGAGAGCTTAGAGGGCAAGGGATGGCGGGAGCCAGGACCACATAGCCTGTTGGGAGTCAGAGCAAAAATTCTCTTCTGCCTGTTGGAGAGTGAGAGCGTGCTTTGTGCCAAAGCACTGGGTTCTGTGGTTAACTTCTCATGGTCTCGGGTTAGCATCATAAGTACCCTATGAGGTGGACCTCCCGTGCCCATTTTATGGAGGAGGAAACTGAGCCTCAGAAAGGTTAAGTGACTTTTGCTCAAGGTCACACAACTGGGCAGGAGTGAGGCCAGGACTCTAACACAGAGCTGCTAAAAGAAATTCGGTGAGGGGTGCCTGGGTGGCTCAGTCAGTTAAATGTCTGCATTCTGCTCAGGTCATGATCTCCAGGTCCCAGGATTGAGTCCCACATCAGGATCCCTGCTCAGTGGGGAGCCTGCTTCTCTTCTCCCTCTGCCTGCCGCTCTGCCTACTTGTGCTCGTTCTCTCTATCAAATAAAGAAATAAAATATTTAATAAAATAAAATAAATTGGGTGATAAGAATGCAGTGGCATCCTGGGTCCTTCCTCCCCTACCCAGGATCTGACGACTGAGCTCCCTTACAGAATCCCTCTTAAGTTTCTGTATCTGCAAAACGGAGATAACAATGACCCTTACCTTGTGAGTATATTGAGAGGATGAAATACCCATTAAGACATGTAAAGTGGAAGGAAAAAATAAAACAAGATGGGATTGGGAGGGAGACAAACCATAAGAGTCTCTTAATCTCACAAAACAAACTGAGGGTTGCCGGGAGGAGTGGGTAGGGAGAGGGTGGTTATGTGATGGGCGTTGGGGAGGGTATGTGCTATGGTGAGTGCTGTGAAATGTGTAAGCCTGATGATTCACAGACCTGTACCCCTGGGGCAAATAACACATTATATGTTAATAAAAATAATTAATAATAAAAAAAGGACATGTAAAGTGCTGGATGTTTGGGTGGTTCCATCAGTTAAGCGTCTGCCTTCAGCTCTGGTCATGATCCCAGATTCGCGGGGAGCCCAGGATTGAGTCCTGCGTTGCACAGTGGGGCATCTGCTTTTCCCTCAGACCCTCCGCCATCTCATCTCCGCTTTCTCTCTCTCAAATAAATAAATGAATAAAATCTTAAAAAGAAAAAAAAAACATGTAAAGAGCTTAGGACAGCACGTTGTTAGCCTCTTATGAGTGTTACCTAGTTATTATTATTATTGTTACCTCAAATTCATGTTATTCATTCAACCAACCTCTGAGCACTGCATTTTAGCTCCCAAGAGCAGGTCAGGAACCCCCCACAAAGGGGTAGTCAGGGCTGCGATGCTGACAGGGCCCAACAGAAGGGAGGGATCTAGCCTTGGGACCTGGGCTGATCGCTGCTGCTTCCCAGAGGACAGAAAGTCAGTCAATTCTCCACCTGTGAGGAGGAATATGTTTAAAAATATGAAGGCACAGCCAGCACTGTGGTAAAACCCTCGAAGAGCAGGGTCCCTTTGCCTAGGGAGGAGGTCCACAGTCGCTCAAGATCCCAGGAGGCTCGGCTCCAGGGCTCTGTCTCCCTGCCCCCCTGCCCTGTCTATCACTCCATCCTGGCCTCATCCTTCTTCTTCTTGAAAGTTCTACCCCTTCCAGCTCCACTGCCTCTGCCTGCTTCCCAGGCTGGGTCTGAGCCCTCAGGTGAGGGGGCCTCTGCTCTGAACTCACAGCGCACCCATACACCCCCTCTAGTAACTCTCATCACCTGGTCTCACACCTGGGCCCCACTCACCAGAACATTCCAGGAAGACAGGGGCTGAGGAAGAGAGAAACATGTGCTATGAGGGCAGCACTGAGACAGCTGGCAGGGACTACCGGCACCTTAACCAATTCATGCCACGGACTTTGCTAGGCAGCCTCCACTTCCGGAAGGTTCTAAGTCAGGCAAGCCAGTACCCATGACCTTTGAGGGCAGACAACTGGCCAGTTAACTAACCCCCCTGTGGTGGGGAAGCGCCTGTGTGCGGGCTGCCTCAGGCCACAAGAGTGGGGTCTGCCAGTGCCCCAGTGACCTTTCAGTTGGGTCACCGCTGCCACCAACACCACTAATGCCACAAAGCCACCAAAACACTGCCACCAAGACTTCGACCACTGTCGTGTCAGAAACAAAGACTGACTTCCCAGGAAACTGCCATGGAGCAAAGAGGGGCAATGAAGAGAACAGACCTTAATCTGACATTTAAAAAAAAAAATGCTTGCACAAGAGTAAGCGCTCAGTAAATACTGGACGTCACCATCAGTAATAATAACAAGGGCACCCAGCACATAGTAGGTACTCAGCAAACGGCAACTCCCTGGACCTGGGGAGTGAGAAGTTGGAGGCCGTCAGCCAACAGCCACCTACACTCGTGCACGAGGAGTCAGAGCTGCAGGAGAGGGACAGCCGTGACCCTTCAGGACACAGGTGGGGAAGCTGAGGCTTAGACAGGGAGGCCTCGACCAAAGTCAGAAGCAAGGTCTGTCCCTAGAGCCTTGGTTTTCTAGGCCAACACCTCATCCTCATGATAAACTCCACCAGCCCGAGGAGGGAGGTGATGTGTGACACCCCTGGATTCCAGGCAGCCTCCCTCACTCCCAAGGACAGTTCTGTAAAGGTGGGAATTCAGGCTGAAGCTCGAGGGCCTCTGCGGAAGGCCAAGGCCTTGCCCCCACATGAGGCAGGTGCAGCCCCTTGACTTGATGGAGCCTGGGAAGCCAGCAGTCATGCAGATCAGGAAGGGAAAGAGGGCCCAGGGGAAGCCCATCCTGGCCCTTGGTTCCCTGAGCTTTTAGCAGCTGTGGGCATCAATATGGCCATCCAGCCAAGCAGCCCCTGGCTTCCCTAGGGATCTCAGCCCTTGACACAGGTCTGGTCTCCCTGGCCATCCTCCCTCAAGACCCTCTTTCTACTGCCTCCACCCCTCCCTGCCCCCCACCGCTCCTCGGGTCAGCAAGACCCCACAGCATGGCAGTGCCATTCACCGCAGGCCTGAGTGACCCCTGAAGCCCATGCCCTTTCCACTTGGTCTCGCTGCCACCCAGGGGTCCCCAGCTGCTATTTCTTATCAGTGCCCCTAGGCCTCTTCCCCAGGGACAGAACTTTCTGAACTTTCCGCCTTCCACACCCCCTTTCTGGAGGAGCCTTGTTCCCCAAGTGGAGATAGTGATGTCGAGGCCAAAGAACAGCTCCCAGGCCCCGGAGGCCGCCAGAGGTGCTGTCAGGCAAGGGCAGCTGTCACAGCCAGCTCAGCCTGAGCACCTGCTTGGCAGGAAGTTAGAAGGGGACTTTGCTGGAAATCTGCCTTTAATCTTGGCTTCCTGTTTTCTGCCCTGGGGGACCGCCCAGAAGGTCTGAGTTTCAAACCATTTCACACCAGCTTCTCTAAACTGTCATCTCAGAGCCAAGGGGGAGGGGAGGAGGCAGGAGGGAGAGAGGAGAGGTCCTCGCCTTCCCAAGGGACCCTGGGAACACAGAGCAATCCTGCCATAAAGGTGCTTAAACTCCGGACTTCCGGCAACCAACCACCAATCCAACTCCACGGAGAACTAGCCTTGCTCGTGTTGTTAAAATGCAGCCAGGAGTCCTGAGCTCCGTGCTCCCCATCCTGCATTTCCAGCCTCTCTTTTTTTACTCCCCCCAGGGTGGAGACTAGTAGCCCAGCCTGGGAGATCGAGTGCTGAGCCTACCAAGCAGAGCGGAGGTGCTCCTCTTAAATTTCCTCCCCAGTCCTAAAACCCAAGGACCTTCCTCCTGGGATGATTTCCTTGCCTACAGTCTGCTGAGTTCTGAGGCCATTTGGTGCTCCAGGCTTTAGAGATCCTCAGACCCGAATCCCAGTCCTGGGAGGGGAGGACTCTGGGGAAGTTCTTTACATCATTCAAGCCTCAGTGGCCTTGTCTGTAGAACTTGGCTCCAAACGCCAACCCGACATCTCCACATCTCACAGGGGCCTTACACCTGGTTTATCCAAATCAGCTCTTGAGTGCTCCCCACACTTGCCCCTCTCCCAAGTCCTCCGCACTGGGGCAAAGGAGCCCCATCTTTTCCCAGATGCTCCAGCCATACCAAGGATTAGGCCTGCTTTCTCCTGTGGCCTCACTCCCCACAAACAGCACCCGATCAAGAGCTGTCATATGGCTCCTCTTTGTCCGTGGGGGCCCATGCCCATCACCTCTGGGTCCCCACTGGCCTTATAATAAAATCCAAACCCTGGGGCGCCTGGGTGGCTCAGCTAGTTAAGCATCTGCCTTTGACTCAGGTCATGATCTCTCCTGGATCAAGCCCCACATCCAGCTCCCTACTCAGTGGGGAGCCTACTTCTGCCTTTCCCTCTGCCCCTCCCCCTGCTTGTGCTCTCTCTCTTCCTTTCTGTCAAATAAATAAATACAATCTTTAAAAAAAATAAAATAGGGGGGGCGCCTGGGTGGCTCAGTGGATTAAAGCCTCTGCCTTCGGCTCAGGTCATGATCTCAGGGTCCTGGGATCGAGCCCCACATCGGGCTCTCTGCTCAGCAGGGAGCCTGCTTCCTCCTCTCTCTCTGCCTGCCTCTCTGCCTGCTTGTGATCTCTGTCTGTCCAATAAATAAATAAAATCTTTAAAAAAAACCTTAAGGGTGAAAAAATTAAAAAAATAAAATAAAATAAAATAAAATAGGGGGGCCTGGGTGGCTCAGTGGGTTAAAGCATCTGCCTTCAGCTCAGGTCATGATCCCAGGGTCCTGGGATCAAGCCCCTCATCGAGCTCTTTGCTTAGCAGGGAGCCTGCTTCCCCCCACTCTCTCTCTCTCTGCCTGCCTCTCTGCCTACTTGTGATCTCTCTGTCAAATAAATAAGTAAAATCTTTAAAAATATATATATCTAAACTCATGTAATAAGACACCTGGCCCACAAGGCGCCCCAGGATCTGGCCCCTTCCTCCAATACCTCTCTTCCCCACTTGTGGGCTGTGTCCCCTTGGCCTTCTGACCAACCTTCAAGCTGCTGAGCCTCTGTGCCTGGCTCCGCTAGTCTGTGCTCTTCCACCCAGCATTCATGCCTTCCTGTCTTCCGCCACAGCATCTAATCACCCCATTTGCTTATCCTGCTGGGCGAGAGCCATGGGGGCCTTGCTTGTGCCTTCATCTCCAGCCTCCAGGACTGTGGCAAGCACTCAGTAGGTGTTCAATAAGGGTTTGTCGAGTGAGTGAATGCTAAGGGACTGGGGAAGTAGGAAGTTAGCTTTCCCCCTAGAGCACACCCAATGGGCCAGGGTACTTTATTGGTTTGTCTCCTGGACCTGGGGTTCAGGGAGGGTAAAAAAAAATGTATTTCATTCTGATGTGGAGAGGCAGAGCCAAGATTCAAACGCAATTCTATTTGACTCCAAAGTTCACACTCGTGGCCGTAGCAAACCAAGGGAGAAAATCAAATGTGGGATAAAGGAAGATGGCTTGGTGACAAAACTGGGACAAGAATTAGAGCATTTTCCCCAAATCCCCACAGTCCTTTCCCATTTCACCAGCTGACCCCGTGGGGGGAGGGGAGCTGTCAACTTCTCCCTTTCAGAAGCCTTCTGCAGAGCTGCTACTTTCCTCCAGGCTGAGAGGTGGCCCCACACAGCTCTCCCTTATCATTCCATCTTGATCTCAGAGGAAAGAAAGGGAAACCAACCAGGGCTGAGCATCCTCCCCCACCTCCACCCCCAGGGCGGTTATCTTGCTGAATCTGCAGCATCTCTCAGTAGAATAAGGATATTTTGAGCCTCATCTTACAAAAGAGGAAACTGAGCTCAGAGACCTTAAGTAGTTAGCCCAAGGTCACACAGCTAGTCAGTGGCTCAGCTGAGATTTAATTTAAGATTTGAACCCCCAATCCGTGCTTTTTTTCCATTACACCACAGCATTCTCTGAGACTGTATATCTCCTCAAAGGGTAGAGGTGTGACTACTACCTCCCCCCTTTTTAAAAATAATCAATTTTTGAGAGAGCTGGAAGAGTGCCCATGTAGGGGGTGGGGGATAGAGGGGGAGGGAGAGAGACTCTTAAGCAGGCTCCACTACCCAGCATGGAGCCCAACACCGGGCTCCATCTCATAATCCTGAGATCATGACCTAAGCCAAAATCAAGAGTCGAACGCTTAGCCGACTGCACCACCCAGGCGCCCCTATTTCCCTCCTTGAAGGGCTAGCCCCTTACTGGGAAGCTGGCCCAGGGGTGCAGTGGGTCACAGGGCGAGCCTGTGGTTTGTCTCCGGAGGCACACCCAACTCGTGCTCCTGCCATTTGAGGCTCTTTGCGCACTCAGCCACACTGTCTCTCCAGCTCACTCTCCCCAGGGCCCATTACTGTCCCCCTCATTCGTTCAGTCTGGGTATACTACACTTTGCCAGTATGCCTCATTTCCCCCACCAGACAGTGCCCCTCCTCTCTGCCCACCCAACCCTGATTCTTCCTCCAGGGCCCAGTCCCTAAGAAGTGTCTTGATGCCTCCTACCTATGCCAGAGTCTGGTCTCTCCTCCATCACTAACCACTGCACCCCGCACCCCCAACACACACAACCACACACACTGTCTGCTTCTGTAGCTCAGAGCAGACCACTTCCCTGCTCCTCATTAACTATGACATGTAACAGTGGTACTTAGCTGAGGGCTGATCACGTGCCAGCCACTGCACACTAAGCACTTTAAATGATTTAACTCATTTCCTCACCACAAAGCCTTAAGAAATTGGTGCTATTATTTCCCCCATTTTACCAAATGGGGAAACCATAGCGCAGAGAGTTTAAGTAACTTTCTCAATGTCACACAGCTACTGCCAACAACTTCATTGCCTCCAGGCTGAAAATAAAGTCCAAGAAAGTCCCACGACGTTCGTTGGCTCTCTTATCCCTGCAGAGACTCCCATCTCCCCCCACTCTCCCCAACCCACCCAGCAAACTGCAGCCATACTGAGCTATTTAGGGTTCCCAGAGCCTTCAAGTGTTCCCATCATTCCCCGCCTTCGTCCTGGCTGTTGTTCCCCACCTGGGCTCCCAGTCCTACTAAGCCTTCCCGCTAGCCCTCCCCTCTTTCCTCTTCCTGTGGACCTCCCACACCACCTCTCCACCTTTCTCAGCAGTTTCTTCGCACTTGTTTGTTGGCCTGTCAGTTATCCTACTGAGAACCCCCTGACAGTAAAGTGAGGTGGCCTAGCAGACTTCAGAGCAGAACCTGTCACGTTGTCACGTTGTCTGAGCCAGGAAACATTTGAATGAGTGAATGAATGAATGCTTACTAGTAGCCGCGAATGAGGCCTACTTTTCACTACAGATCCGAGGACAGAGGCCCAGGTCACGCCTCAATCGCCTCTGCATCAGGGGTCCGGAGCCCAGAGAAGGCTCTGAGGTCACCCCACTGCGGCCTGGTGGTCACTCGCGGGTGGGACCTTCCCGAGCTTTCAGCGCGGGCCCGCAGGTGGGGGCAGGGCGTGAGCGCGGACACACCCCCCGCAGTGCCGCCGGTGCCCATCAGGGGGCGCCACTTCTCCGGCCCACGCCCCGCCGCGCGCCGGGCAGGCCCCCTCGCGCAGGCGCGCTGCCGCGGGCGGAGGATCCGGGCCGCGCTTCCTCTCGCCAGGCCTGCGAGCTTCCTCCCAGCGGAGCCCCGGGCAAGCCAAGCTTGGCCGCCGCCGTCGCCGCCACCAGCCGTCCTCCCGCTCCTGCCCCACCCCGCACCCTGCCCGGGGGGCCTGCCGGGGTGGGGTCCGAGCGGGGCTACCGCCCCGCCGCGCCGCCGTCGGGGCCGTCCCCCGGCCAGCCGTCCCTCCCGCCCCAGCCAGCCCGTGGTCGCCAGAGCCTCCGGGGCGTGGAGCGCGGGGAGCCTCCGCGGCCCCCGATCCAGCGTCCGGGGCAGCCCCTGGCAGCCCGCGCGACGTTCCAAACTCGAACCTCGGTGGCGGCGTTTGGAAGCGGAACTCTGCCGGGGCCGCGCCGGCTACATTGTTTCCTCCCCCCGACTCCCTCCCGCCCCCCTTCCCCCGCCTTTCTTCCCTCCCCGACCCGGGCCGCGCGGCCATCCCCCTGCCTCTGTCTGGCCGTCTCTCCTCCCCCTCTTTTCGCACCAATACCTCTTTGTACCGCACCCCCCGGGGACCCCTGCGCCCCTCCCCTCCCCCCTGGCCGCATGGACCGTCCCGGAGGCCGCTGATGCTGCCCGCAGCGAGGTGGCCCGGACCGCAGTGCCCCGAGAGAGGTGAGTGCATGGAGAGTCTGGAGGGGGTGGGCGTCCGAGTGCTTCCCGAGGGAATGAGGGTGGAGGTCGCGCGTCCCGCTTCTGTTGCTTCCGTTGCAGCTGCGGTCACGTCCACTCCCATCCCCCACCTCCCTTACCCCCCTCCTTCCCGGTTCGAATTCTCCCGGGAGTCACTGTCAGCCCGACTAGGAGGGGAGCTCACCAGGGAGGTGCTGCCCTGTGAGCCCCACGGACTTGTCTCAGGCCACTCTGAGTCTGTCTGCTCCTTGCCTCCCCCTGTGTCAGGGCTGGCTGGAGCCTGGAGGGAGGGGGCAGCATGGGTCAGGACCCTGGAGAATGGACACTTTGCCGTTCCCTGCCTGCCCAGGCCCTCCCTGCAGGTCCCCTGGCCTGCCTTGTTCTGAACCCTCCCTCATTCCCCCACCGAGGAGCCAGCTGGCTCTTCTTAGGAAGCCCAGGGCCCACCACCTCCCTTGAACTTGCCAGAGGTTGAGTCTCTCCGCCTCCCAGAAGACCAGGCCTAAGCCAAGGGACCTGCGACCCCCGGGTGGGGAAACTGGACAGGGCGTCTATGTGGGTGGACATAACACTAGGCATTAGGACGATGCCCCCACCTCCTGGCAGCCTGGTCATTTCATTCTCCCAGACTCCTCAGGGCCCAGGCCAGGTGTCAGGAAGAGGCGTGTCCAACCACCAGAGCCTTGGAGCATAACTAGAGGTTCACCTCCCCTCCCATTTTGGGGACTAGTGTACTGAGGCTCAGGGGATGGAGTTGCTACCCCAGGTCTCTGGCAGAGTCAGGCTGTCTGTCCTTTCATTCTCTTCTCCGCCGAGCTAGACTGCCATGGGTGGAGGGAAACCAGGCAGGTACCTTCACCCACCAAGGACCCAGGCCCCCAGCTTGACTCAAGGGACCTTGTGGGGTGAACACGTGCTTCCCAAAGAGGGCTTCCGGGCCCAGCTCTGCCAAGGTCTGGGCTCAGGCAGCTTCGGTACTACCCATGGGATTTCCCCTGGGTGCCTGAGGTGGGTCCCACCAGCAGGGGATGTGGTGGGAAGGGGCGCCATGTCTGGTGTGGCCCTGGCGCTCAGCTGAAACAGGCTGGTGGTCCGTCCTGCCCCAGGCCTCCCACACATGTGGCCCAGCTGGCCCAGGAACATGAATGGGATCCAGATGGGGAAGGTGAGAGCCCCGTTTTCACAGCCTCGGCACAGGAGTGTTGCCAGAGTAGGCACACATAGGGGCCCTTTTCCAAGCTCCCCACACTTGGGTGGTTCCAGTGTCTTTCGTGGTGGGGCCCTAACAGGAAGAGGGCAGAGGCAGCAGGGGGGAGGCAGGGAGTGTGGTGGTATCCTCTTGCTCCCTGGAGGGTAGGAGGTTCCCTGGAGGATGTTGAACTGTGTCTGGGCCTGCTTGGGGCCACTGGTAGTTTTGTCCTGCTCAAGACTCTGCCCTTGATGTAGAATTTTTTTCCATTTGCCCTGACATGCATAGTGGAGGGGACCCAGATGTGGTGGGCCTGTGAGGCTCCCCACACCCAGCCCTAACTTCTTTCCAGCCTGGGGGCCTGGGGCTGAGGCCCGAAGGTTGGGGGCTTTCCTACCAACTGTGAGCTGTATGGGGACGACCCCTGGGTCCCCAGGCCTTTGTAGAAAAGGGTCTGGCTTCAGGTTAGCACAGTTGCAGAGATGTGTTTTTTATCTGGGGAGCTTGGTGTCTTCCTGCCTCTCGGAAGTGGCTGCTCTTTTCTCTGTGTTGGCTTAGGGGCAAGGAAGGACCAGATGATGGTCCCCAGGGCCACTGCAGGGGGGACCGGACCTAAAGAGGCTGAGCCACCGTGGAGCATTCCCGAGTACAGATGGGGCTGAGGCCCAGGATTCACAGTGTGGGACGCAGCTGCCCGAGCAAACTGCCAGCTGGCCTCATAGGGCAGAATAGCCTGGGTCCAGTTCTGGCCTCTATCTTTTGAGGCATTTTGAACCCTTGACATGTAGTTCCCAAAGAAAGAGGTGTTTGGTCCGAGGGTCCAGGAAAGAGAAGGTAGGGAGAGCCCTGCAGGTGCCTGAGGGGCTGTTCCGTATCTGAAAGGCCGTCCCATGGAAGATGTCCCAGCGGTCAGGGCCAGATCTGGGGGCCAGTCAGATCCCAGGGAAGCAAATGTGAGCTCAGGAGAAAACTATGTACGTATTACTTTCTTAATGCATGAAGTAGCAACACAGCACCACAGAAAACTTAGAAAACACCACAAGAATCACAATTTCTTCATCAGAGGAGTAACTGTTTGCATTTTGGAGTTCCCTCCCTGTCCTTTCCTGACTTGTTTTTTTCCTTCCTTGCTGTTGTCATTTGAATATGTGCACCATGACACCTTTTTTCTTTTCAGTTCTGGGTCTCTGGGCATTTTCTCACGCTGCCACACAGGGTGTAACTTCACCATCGGATTCCAGGCCTCCCCCAAACCCCCTGATTAATAAGCTCGTTGTTCCACGCCGCAGTGGGCGCTACAGCCGGTGGGACCACAGGCCCCCAGAGCAGCCTGGGGTATGGCAAAGGGCGGGCAGCTTGGCACCCAGCCGATGTGGTCCTGGGCCCAGCCCCACTGTTAAGGCTAGTCACCTCAGAGATGGGGATCCTTTGCCACGGGGTGGCCATACATGGGGCAAAGGGCGATATGAGGAGTCCGAACGAACTAACCAAGGTACTAGAAGGTACCCAGCACCGCCCCTAGCCTCGGGTAACCACTTTGTAAGGAGAGATTGGCGTTGTTCACAGAGCACCCACTGCGGGCTCCCTCTGTGTGTGGGGACGATGCCTGGGCCAGGGAGGGCTAGTCTTGGTCCATGGAGCCCTTCGAAACCCTCTGTTCTTGAGGTACTGGACTACGCCAGCCAGTGCCTGTCCTACCTCCTGGCCTTCCCCGCTCCACATCACCACGGCACTGGCTGGTCCAGGACCTGGACCTGACCCTCCCTGTCCCCCTTTGGTCTCCCGGCTCCAGAGCTGACTGGACAAGGCCTCTCCTCTGAGAGCCTGCCTGCCTTCTGCCCCAAGTTAGCTTCTGCTACTTCCTAGGCCTCCCCAGGTTTCCCTAGCAGAGCTGGAGGCCTACTTAGCTTGGGAAAACCACTACTTGGGCAATGAGCCCAGACATCCTGAGCCCCAACCCAGGGATGGCATGCCAGCCTCATCTCCCTACCCTTTCCCAGTGGCGGGGGTGGGGCGGGGAAGGGAAGAAAACTGGTGGTGGCTGGGGGTGGGGTGGCAGGGTTTCTGGCCTCCCAGATGGGAGTTGGAAGGGAGCATAGGTGCTCCACAAATCAGTGGGGAAGTCCTGTGTGTTAGCTGCCTCCTCTTCGCCAGGTGCTACCTGGGTCTGACCTGAGTGCATACAGCTGTGACACCCCCTGCTTCCTCTTGCTGGGCTTCTGCGGAGACCAGAGTAACTGGGAGTGCCCTCCTGGAGCCACGCCTTGGGTAGTAGGAGGAAATCAGTCTCAACTTGGCACTCCCCGGCTTAAGAGACCATAGCCCCAGGTGGCCCTAGGGTAATCCAGGACTAACCTAGGCAGGAGGTCCTCCTCCAGGTGGCCCATTCAGTGCAGAGATCCCCCAGGCACCTGATCTCAGATTCTAGCTGCTAGAGTTCGCCTGTGGAGTGTCTCCCTCCTCCCTGGTCTTGGTGCAGGGGAAGTGGGCATTACAACTACCCTCCTGTCCCACAGCTTGGGCTGGGATGAGGTCACTGGGTGGGGTCCCCTCCAAGATGCTGGCCTGGCTAGGGCAAGCCCTTTGGGTGTTTCTTGGTCCCCCCGCCTTGGTTGGGGACAGGATGGGTGGAGGAGCAGGCTGCCCCCAACGGCGGGCAGGGAGCACTGCCTTTCTCCCTCCTCTCCTGTGGGTCCCTTCATTCAAGGGCTGGAAATAGAAATCCGCTAAGTAATGATTAAAGTCAAATTCAGACCTAAAAATAAAGAGCTGGTAAAGGAAGAGCTAGTGTGCTCCCTGCGTGGCTGAGGGGAGAAGCGAGCAGGGCGAGGCTAGCTTCCCAGGAGAGGCCAAAGCCCGCTGGGGGATCAGGACTCCTCCACCAGTGGGGGGAGGGCATCTCTTTTAGCCGGCACCAATTGGGTAGTCTAGCCACACCAGGGAGAGAATCCCATTTTTCCCGTGGGGAGACCGAGGCCCAGAATGGGGAAGTATTTTGTCCAGCCACTACCCAAGAGCTCTCCTTGGCAGGCACCCAGGGACCTGAGGGCCCCACGCAGCCCAGTTTGTCCTTTCTGCCTGCTCAGTTTCTCTTCCTGGTTTTGAGGTACTGTGATGAGAGGAGCTTCTCATCACACACCAGCTATGCACGCCTTGGGGGTGCTGGGCCTCCGACCGCAGCTTCCCTCCGTCCCCCTGCCCCCCCCATCTCCGCCCCTTCCGTGATCGGGGCCCAGAGCTGCAGGAACAAGCAAAAGAGAGGCACCCCCCCCCACCCCCGCCTGTGCTGCTCTCCACACAGTTGGAAGTTTTGTAGGGGTGAAAACCTGGGTGGCATCTGCTGCCTGCCCACCCTGGCTGCTGCTTCTTGGGCCTGCCCAGCCCCACCCCCGCTCTCTATGTTGGTCCTGGGCACCTGTGCTGGCGTCCTGTGCCGTAGGGAGACTGGAAGGGAGAAGGAAGGAGGAACCCTGAGAGCGCCCCTCCTTGCCAACAGAGACCAGACTCAGAGAGGAGTCAGGGGAAGCCTGTGGTTCAACTTCCTGTCATGGCTGGTGGGGAACTCGGAAGCTGGGGGGTCTGCGTAGGCCGGAGCAGCCAGGAGGGCTTCCTGGAGGGGAAAGGCCATGAAAATCAAGAAGTTCTGAGCTCCTTGCTTGGAGTTTCTGCCTTCTCTAGGGTTGCTGGCTTCACTAGTAGCTAGATGGCCGTGGGCAAACTCTTGGTCTCTCCGTGCAAAGCAGAATATGGCAGATGATTAAGGAGTGGGCACACGAATGTAACCTCTGCTTCCCAGAGCAGGAGGGCCAAGCTCTAGGCAGATCTCCCTTCAGCTACCTGCTCTCACCTAGCTGCCCATTTTCAGAGGGTCATTTGTCCTGCCCAAGGAAAGGCTGGGGGTTTTTCTCCTGACCAAGTTCAGACAGATCGGAGTTCAAATCCCTACTCTGCCCCCTTGGAAACTGGACAACCTGTCAGCCTGGTTCCTCCTGTGTCAAACAACGATCAATAGTAAAACCTCACAGGGATTTTTGGGGATTAAGTAAATAACACAGGGTTGGGCCATTGGGCCATCATCCTGTGCTTTCACTCCCATGGTCTTGTGCCCATTTCATTTCCTTTTCATCACCCATCCTGCCAGGGGAGGGTGTTGATAATCTCCTTCTCCATCAGGTGTTTAGCAAGACTGTAAATCCTATGTGTTGGGCCCCCATAGCTTTACCTTTTGAGTTATGTGTTTTGTGGGTCCCAGTCCTGAGACAGACCAAGAATCTGGGGACCACAGTTCTAGGCAGTTCCTGAGCCTCTGGGCCTCAGCCCCCTACCAGTAATGTGCATAGGAGACTTCAGGATAAAGGACAAGGACACTCATGATTTTTAAGTGGCTGTTGGAAGTCAGCACTGAGAGGCTGTATGTAAATGTAGGCAAATGGCCATGCAAAGCCTGCAGCCTGTGCTGGGGGACAGGGGGACAGAAGCCTGTGTGAGGGCCCTGGGGAAGGCCCAAGTCCCTGCTGCCCAGTGCATGTAGGTAATTAGGTTCCTGAGCGGTAATTAGAAACCTTTCTGGGCCAGAAGTGTCAGCCTCACACCGCAGCGGTGCCCGGGGGAGGCGGCTTCCCATTAGCCTTCTCTCAAGCCAGCCCCCATCTCTCCCAAACCACTAGTGGGGATTTCCGGTCCCAGGAGTCACTGGGGGCAGGAAAAAGGCAGTGAGTTGCTATAATTTCGTCTCAAACATTTTTTAGCCATTAAGTCACCCCTACCCTTAGGGCAGGGGTCCTGAAGACTGAGGGAGGCCTAGATGAGTGGGGAGGGAGGGCAAGCAGCACATGCAGGAGCCAAAGCAGGGCCATCCTTCCAGCCCTTTCTTCACCCCCAGGGACATTTGGGCATCTCGGAGGGTCTTGCGTGCCAAACTGCAGTGCCTGGCCCTAAGACGCGTGTGCGGTGGGTATGCTGAGCACTCTGGGCCACCCTCCTGGGTCAGTGGGCCCCTCCAGCCCCACAGCCTCACGGCCTGGTGTGTGGCCAGGGCGCCGCGGTGCCCTTAGCCTGAGTGTCCTTTGCAGAACCAGAGGTGGGGCTGATCTTACTGCTGCCAAACCAGCCCAACTGCTGGCAGCCCCGCCCTCCTCAGGTGCTCTGCCGCCCTGTCTGAGGGGCGTGCCTGAATCTGGAAGCTCAGTTTTGCTTGTTATCTGTCCTGTGACCTGGCAGAACTTCCCGGCTGGTTCAGAACCTTGGTGCACCCCCACCCTGAGCCGCCTTCTCCCGTCATTAACTCTTCCATACCACAGGTTTGGTAGCTTAATCCTGGCCTAGTTTAGCACCTGCCCCCACGCCCTCCCCCACCCCAATTGCTTCCACTGAAATCCTCCCCGTTCCAGCTCCCCTCTTCTTCCCAAAAGCTTTCCCGGGTTGCCCCTGTCTCTTCTGTCTGTGGGGACTCCAAGTACCCCTGACCATGACTGACTGGTAGCCAGGAGGACAGAAGCAGGGCAACATTTTGGTGGTGGTCTTAGGCTGAGCCCATAGGGGAGACAGATGAGTGGGGTTCCTAGAGCCCTCTGGGGTCTCATGGGTCCTTTCCTCCTTTCCATCCTGGCTCACCTAGCAGGGGCTGGTCCACAGTGAGGCTCCAAAACCCTGGCTCGAAGAATGAGAAGGTGTAGTGAACCTGCTTGTTGCTCTGGTAGCTGCCCCTGCCCCCAGACTCCAGCTGGGTCCTGTGGCAGAACCAAAGTCTCTGGGGGCCATGGCCTGAGTTCCCCCAGGTCTCTTGTGCACTTCCCTTTTCAGTGGGTATTTTTAGCTGGGTGTAAACAGTTACTGAAGGCTCCCACGCCCCACTGGGCAGTGGAGTTTTGGTGAAGGGGGCAGGGCAGGAGACCCTTGACCTGCCCCAACCTCTGGCACATGCTATGGCTGCCCCCAGGGCAGGGAAAGAGCAGCCTGGGAGTTTTTGGGCACCCAGTTCTCTCTTCCCCCCTCCCTGCCAGCCCGGGCTACCAAGAAAGGCCTGCCTGAGGCTGCAGCCACTGACCTCAGTGCTTGGGCACAAAGCCCAGCCTGTTCCCGGGACCCCAGCACAAGGGCTGCTGGGAGCAGACTTTGGGGCAGGAAGTCAGAGTGAAGCGCTGACTTCACAGAGTTCCAAAGCCCCCGTCCCCTGGTCCTCGGGGGGTGTGCCGACAGCTGCTGTCCCTTTGGGGTTAAATATAGTCCCGGCAGTTAGGGGACCTTGGTGTGGCACGGCCTAGCTTCCTCCTTTCCTTTGTTGGTTCATTCATTCATTCGGTACTCATTTACTGAGCAGCCACTCCGGGCTCAGCGCATGCTGGGGACATGAGTCAGCTCCCAGCCTTCCCCCCGCGGAGCTCCCAGGCCAGGATCAGTGAGGTTCTCACCAGAGCCCAGGGATGTGTGAGAGGCTGTGGAGGCCTGGAGCCGCGGGCACAGCTGGGGAACCAAGGAAGGCTCTTGGCAGGGGGGCGGGGTTCAAAAAGTGATTTATTTTCAATCTTATTTTTAGGGAGAGGTTAGTAATAGATACACGCGGTTTTCAAAAAAAAAAAGAAAAAAAAGTCAAAAAAGACAAAATAGCAAATACATAGTGAAAAGTAATTTTCCCTTAAACTTGACTCCCCCTACTTCCCAGCCCAGAGACAACTCGTGTTGCCAATTTCCTGGCTTTCAAGGATAATCCGTGTGTATTTGAGTTTAGGGATGATTTGTGTGTCCCTTGCACCGTGTCTTTTTTCACAGCCTCGTATTTGGGGTATTTAAACCTACTAAGAAGCCAAACTAGAGTGCCTGGCCGGCACTGTGGGTGGAGCCCGCGACTCTTGATCTCGGGGTCATGAGCTTGAGCCTCGTTGGGCGTAGAGATTACCTAAAAGATTAATAATAATAAAGGCGCCTGAGTGGCCCAGTTGGTTGAGCGGCAGACTCTTGATTTCCACTCAGGTTGTGATCTCGCGGCTATGAGATCAAGCCCCTCTTCCGGCTCTGCGCTCCACGGGTAATCTGCCTGTCCCTCTCCCTGTCCCCGCACTTGTGTGTGCCCTCTCACGTGGTCTCTGAAATAAAGAAATAAAATCTTTAAAAATAATGACAATTATCATAAAAAGCTGAAATAAGCATATAAGGAATACCCATACATTCTTCACGCACATTCACTAGATCTTAATATTTGGCCGCATTTGGTTTGCCTCTTTTATATACCTAGATGTGTATACGTGGGGCTTGGTGCTGGTTTGAGTGTCACTTACAGCCATCTGTCTTTCACTTCCAAGTCCTTTAGCATGCACTGCTTACATAATCAGAGCACCGTGATCACGCTTAAGAAAATTGCTGTTAAAATTCCCTAATATTACCTAACATTTCCATTTTCCCAACTGTCATCCACTGATTTTTATAGCTACTATTTTTCTCCCTCTGAGCCAGAATCCAATTCAGGATCACTCATTGAATCTCGTCCTGTTGCCTTCTCCCTTTTTTCCAGCTTTATGGAGCTGTAACTGACATACAGTGTTGTGGGAGTTTAAGAATGACAGCAAGGGGACCTGATGTACGTGTGTTGCAACAGTTATCGCAGTGGGCTTGGTCAACACCTGCTCACCTCCAGTAAATTCCATTTTGTTGTTGTGTCCTGTGTCTCTAGTGTCCTGTTTCATCGAGAACATTCTCCAGCCCCTGTTCATTTGTTTTGTCTTTACTTTAAAGATTTTATTTTTCATTTGTCAGAGACAGAGCAGAAGCAAGGGGAGCAGCAGGCAGAAAGAGAGGGAGAAGCAGGCTCCCTGCTGAACAGGGAGCCTAATGCAGGGCTCGATCCCAGGACCCTGCCGTCACAACCTGAGCTGAAGGCAGATGCTTAACCCACTGAGCCACCCAGGTGTCCCCTTTGTTTTGTCTCTTTCTTAACTTGGAAAGTCCCTGCCAGTTGTTGAGTCTGTGCCTGATGGCATCTTCCTGATTTTAGTCAGGTTGACGGGCTCTGCGGGAATCCTACCCCGAAATCCTAGCAGGAGGCACTCAGCGTCATTTCTTTAATCATGGGTGATGCTTAATTCGTTGCACGGTTAACAATATATCTGCCAGGTCTGCCTGTTGTGCAGGGGCTGCTGCTTTCTGAGTAATCTGTGGGGTGGTCCCTGAAAGCCATGGCCCTGTCTCGTTCCCCCCAGAAGCTTTTTCTTAAGCGACTTCAACTGGCTTGCCGTTTCTGCTTGCTTCGCTCTCTGGTGCTCTGTGCTCTCAGCTCTTAAAGGTCTCTTCAGGCCCCGTCACCACCGGAACTGTCATTCCCTCTTAGGGATAGCTGGCTGTCTCTTCACTTGGTCCCACCCTGATGGACATAAAGATCATCTCCCAGTCTCTTGCTGCAAGGATTTTGTAGGTACACGTGAAACAGAAACAATCCTCAGGTGTGCCCTGGAGGTTGAGAGGAGGAAAGAAGTTCTTTGGGGTAGAGAAGAGGGAGGGAGTGGAGAGGGAAGGTCAGGCAGGGAGGGGGAACCAGCAGGCAGGACACAGGTCTGGCTGAGGCGTTGGAGATCCAGCCAGCAAGTCCCAGAAGAGTCAAGTGACTTTCCCAAGGTCATATACACACAGGAAATTGGTGGCAGGGCCAGAATCAGGACTGAGAGTCCCGCACTCCCAGAACGGTGTTCCTGTACTGCCTTCCCAAAGTGGCCTGAAAGGCACACAGAACTCCTGTGTGTGCCTGGCCCAGCCGGGCTTAGAGGCCTAGGTTCGCCGCAGCCCCTCCCAGCCATTCTGGCTCTTCGTCTCTGACCTGGAGGGGCTTGCCCCTCCCCCCCCTCCCCCCACCTCCAGGAGGGAGACTGCTAAGCCGCCCCCGGCCCGGGGCTCCGCTGGGGACTTCACCAGGGAAGAGCTGTCAGAGCCCACAGCCTGCGCTCGGCATTTCAGGTCTCGCTCCTGGTGTGGGAGGTGCCCACTCCAGTCTCCAGGGGCGGCCCTGGCTGCTACAGGGTTTTCACCAACACATTGTACAGATGAGAAATCAGGTCCTAAAGTTTTAGCCAGCAGAAAAAAGGGGAAGGGCCAGCTCCTTCTCCTGCTTTCCAAATCTATGGTCGCAGGCCCCTGAGGAACCCCCCCACCACCACTGCAGCTGGCCTTGTGCCTCCTCTGGGCCCTACTTCTCTCCTCCCCTGCGCTTTCCCAGGCCCACAGCAGCTCCGGGGTTGGGGGGGGGCGTGGTGTGGGGGCCTTGGGGCATCTGACACCTGAGCAGGGCAGGGCGCTCACTAGAGGTGTAAACCTCAGGCAAGGCTATCTTGCCTCTTTGACCTTGCTCAGGGTCCCTGTCTGTAAAATGGGGTAAGAGTAGCCTCCGTCGTTACAGGATTTGATGAGCCATAGAGTGCCAGGGACAGGGCCTCGCACAGAATAAGTGCTCAGAAAACAGGGCCTATTATTATTTGTATTATTATCATCAAGTCAGTGGGGAGGCGGCCGCGGCAGCTGCAGGCTGGGAAGGGAGTGTTTGCAAACTGACAGCCGGCAGGGTGACTAACGGTGCCCTGCCCTCCCTGGTGGTGCAGTGGTGGGGAGTCTGGGGATGGGAGGTGGGGGAGGCATGGGGGTGTGGAGAGCTAGCAGGGTCCCTGTTCAGAAGGGCCTGAAGGTCAGGGACCCAGCCAGCCCTCATTCAGGAACCCTCATTCGGGTTCTGGGCTGTCCACCCCTAACTAGCTATAGGGCTTCACCCAAGCTGTTCAACCTTGTGAGCCTCAGTTTCTGCTTCTATAAAATGGGGGGTATGAAGAGCTCACAGCTCACCACAGTTTGTGGACCACAAGAGCCCAGCGGGTGGTTCCTTTCCCCAACTCAGTCATGTGAATGTGTGTTTGGGGTTGGGGGGGTGGGGAGGCATATCTGCTCAATCTTGTTGGGCCCCAGTCTCCCTGTGCAGACAGCCGAGATCCATGGGCTGGCCTCTGGGGACAAAAAGCACTGTGTATCCTGGGAGGAAGGGCCGCCTTTTTGTCTGCTGGGGGTGGGGGTTATGCCAAGCCCTGCGCCAGACCTCCTCAGTCCAGGGGTCTCATTCTGCTCTGTCCACAGCCTGCGTGTGGGCCCTGTCCCTCCCTACCTGTCAGGGTGAGGGATCTGAGGCTCAGAAGGGTTGAGTCATTCTTCCGAGTTGCAAACTCAAGCAGGAGCGAGGCCTGGAAAGGGTGCTGGTTCTCCCTGTCTTCTGCTCTCATCATCCACACGCTTCTCTGCCAAGACCCTGGGAGCAGACCGTGGTTCCTTACTTAGGCGTTTGAAGCCCTTGCTGACCTGCAGGGTTGATGCCAGGCCACCCCCCCCACCACCACCAAACTAGCCCCCGCTAGCAGACTGCCAGCGTGCCCGGATGGTTGGGGTGTGCTTGCCAATCCCTCCCGTGGGCTCACAGCTGGGCCCTTTTCTCTTAGTTGTCCCTGTCTACCTGACCCCCTTGCTCTGCTGTCACCCCAGCCTGGGCCACCCTTCCTGCTTGCCTCCTGTCCCTAAGCTCTCCATTCTTTAGGGCTCAGTTCTAGGGCTCCCTCCTCTAAGAAGCCCACCGAAGCCCTGCAGTCCTTGTTCACCTCACATGCCCAGGCACATGCGCTCACGCGTTGCCTCCCCTTACCTGGCCTGGGGGAGGTGGCATTGCAGCCTGGCCCTAGACCTTGTCCATCCTGTCTGATGAGCCTGGGAAGGGGACTCCTGGAGGTTTTCTCCTGACACACTGCAACTGTGGAGGAGTCCGCGGCCTGTCTGAGCCTCAGCCGCCTCAGTCTCCTGTCTGGCAGCAGAGAGCAGGAGCCCTAGCCCCGCTGCTTCCTGAGACAGGAGCTCGGGCTGGAGGAAGACGGCGGCGCTGGAGGGGCGCCAGGCTAGGGCTGCAGAGTATGTGCATGCGGGACAGCGTGGCTGCTGCTCTTGGAGTGTGGCTGGGCTGGAGGCTTCTTGGAGGGGCTCCGCTCTACTGGACTAAACATACACACCCAAAAGTGCCCCCATCATAAGGGTGCAGCTCAGTGAGACACCACAAGGGAAACTCACCCCCATTCCAGTGGCACTAGCCCTTCCCGAGGGCAGTTGCCATCCCGCACTGTGGACTTGGCCATATTTTGAACTTTATGCTGTATAAATGGGATTACACAGCCTGTGTTCTTCTGTCCCGCTTCTTAGTTAATACCACTCGGGAAATTCGTCATCATGGTTTCGTTACTCAGAGTGTTGGTGTTTGCCGCTGAGCAGAGTACCGCTCTGTGAAGCTGCACGGTTTAGCAGTTTACCCCGATGGGCGTCTGGGCCGCCCCCAGTGCGAGGCTGGCGGCAGATCGTGCTATGCGAGTGCTCTCATGCCCATGGCAGTGGACACCTGCCCTGTGTCCGCTTGGGTGTGTACCTAGCAGTGAGGTGACTGGGCCGTGAGGTCGGCATACCTTCAACTTCAGACATAGTCCCCAGGCACATTTTTACAGGCAGCGGAACTCAGAGGCTCACAGAAAACAAGTGATTTTCCCAAGTCACATTGCACCTTCCCCAGCTTCACAGAGCTGCCTCGAGCTCCCTTCCCCCGCAGACCACACAGCTCACATCCGGACCTAGGGCTGGGAGTGGGGTCAGGTGGCACTGGTGCTGCTCCCCCGCCCCCAGAGCTTCCTTTGCCTCTGTTGGCCATTTGGTAGGGCTGGAAGCCTCCATGAGCCTAGGGTTGGGGACCCCTCCGTCCCTGGCACTCTCTCTGTAGCCTTCATGCTCCTGCCTCCCCCTATCCAGCGCTCTCAGGCTGCTGAGGCTGGAAGAGAGGATGGATGGCCCTTGCCTGAGTCCCAGCTCTGGAGGTCTTCGGTGCTTGTTCACATCTCCCCGAGGAAGGAATGGGAGCCCAGTGATTGGGTGGGGCCAGCTCCTCACCCCCTCCCTGGCCTTCCCCTTCTCCCTGCAGCTCTCATGGTACCAAGTGGCAGGGTGGCCTTCCTGTGACACGGGGAAGCCAGATCTTCTGAGAAGATGTCAGCAATCCAGGTACCACAGGGGCAGGGGTCTAGGGCAGTTGAGTGCCCCCCCCACCTCTGGAGGGGTGCTGAGTGGAAGAGAGAGAATGAGGGCTTGCTTCGATCTGCTCCCCTTGGCCCAACCCTGGCTTTCAACAAAGGAAAATTCAGGGGGCACTATTAGACCCAGGGCTCTCAAGATGGGAGTACAGATCTGGGGGTGGTGGGGGAATCTCATCTGGAAGGCACCCAGAGTTCTTGGGGGTAGGGGTGGAGAGTGCCTCTCCTTGGCTCACAAAGGTGGGCCAAGAGGCTCTGACCTTGAACGTGGGTGGGCAGGTGGGTGGAGATGGCCCCCGGGCTGCCTCCACCTGCCCACCTGTCCTGTCCTGCAGGCCGCCTGGCCTTCTGGTACAGAGTGCATTGCCAAGTACAACTTCCATGGCACTGCCGAGCAGGACCTTCCCTTCTGCAAAGGAGACGTGCTCACTATTGTGGCGGTCACCAAGGTAATGGGGGGCTTCACATGGCCACACCTCGTCCGGCCTCCAGAAATTCCTGCTGGGTCTGGTCTCCCCTGCAGGCGACGATGGGCCTGAGAGTGTGTCTGGGCTCCCTCTCCCCAGGACCCAAACTGGTACAAAGCCAAGAACAAGGTGGGCCGTGAGGGCATCATCCCAGCCAACTACGTCCAGAAGCGGGAGGGCGTGAAGGCCGGCACCAAGCTCAGCCTCATGCCGTGAGTACTGCCCAGGAGCGGTCAGGGTCTGCGGTGTGGGGAAGGAGGAGTACGGGAAGCCCTGGTTCCCCCTAGAGGAGTCAGGGAAACAGAGAGGCCAGCGTAGGAGTGGGAATGTGTGAAGACTTCGAGATGAGGGGAAGGGCATGGGTGCTTGACCTCAGAGGTAGGGGGTAGGCCTGGGAGGACCGGAGGAGGAAGTGTGGGAAGCAGGAGATGAGGGCCTCCTACGCCTGGCTGAGCCGGTGGGGGCTGTGGTGAGGGGCCGGGCAGAGGGAGCACCTCAGAGAGTGGAGCCTGGAGGACGCATATGGGGGTTGGTGACCTCGAGCCACCGTGAGCCATGATCTGGCCTCCCCCCAGCTGGTTCCACGGCAAGATCACACGGGAGCAGGCAGAGCGGCTTCTGTGCCCGCCGGAGACGGGCCTGTTCCTGGTGCGGGAGAGCACCAACTACCCCGGGGACTACACGCTGTGCGTGAGCTGTGACGGCAAGGTGGAGCACTACCGCATCATGTACCACGCCAGCAAGCTCAGCATTGACGAAGAGGTGTACTTCGAGAACCTCATGCAGCTGGTCGAGGTGAGCCGGGCCAGCCTTCCGTTCCGTCCCACCTCTCCTGGCCCCTAGGAGCCTGTGTGTCCCCTGCCTTGACAAGGCTCCTGCTCCGTGCCAGGATTGCCCTCTGACTGCCCACGGTGCCGCCATAGGGAGAGTGGCACTGTCCCCATGTCACAGCCCAGGAGACAGGTTCAGAGCAGTGCAGGGACCTGCCTCAGGTCACACAGCTGTAAATCAGTGGTGCCAGGACTAGAAGCTGAGTCTGGCCAATCCCAGGGCTCGGCTTCCTTCCGGGCCCACAGAACTCCATGCCTGTCCTCCCGAGTTGCGCCCCGATGGCCCCGGGCTCACGGGTTCCCGGGCTCCTGCACCCGCACTGATGTGCCCACGTGGTCCTGCAGCTCCCAAGGCCAGTGCTGCCAGCCCTGTTGAGGCCATATCTGGCTTCCGGAAGCCCAGCGGCCCCTCAGACGCCTCCTACTTCTGGGGAGGGTCCTGGGCACATCTGTACTGAGCTAGGGCTTGTCTTCTGCCTTGGGATGCTGGTGAGGCCCGAAGCCCGGAGTGGTAGCAACAGCCCCGTGTCTGTCCAGCATCTGGAGGAGACTGGGAAGTGGGTCACCAATCTGAGTCTGGGGCCTCCCTAATCCTTCCCTTGGCTGGAAGTGAGAAGCCCTCCTCCCAACCCAAAGCGACTCCAGGCTGGGTGGGCTCAGCCTCCACCGCCCTCTGGCGGTTAGAGAGGGGCAGTGCATGGGAGTGGCTGGTGGCCCTCATGGCTGGCCCTCAGTGCCTGCCCTGCCCTCGCAGCACTACACCTCAGACGCAGACGGACTCTGTACGCGGCTCATCAAGCCAAAGGTCATGGAGGGCACCGTGGCAGCCCAGGATGAGTTCTTCCGCAGTGAGTGCCATCCCCGCCCCCAGTCCTCACTTGCCTCCCCTCCTCCTCCCACCCAGGCTCCCTGGCACTGCCCCCATCCTGGAGGCTCTGGAGACCTCCAGGGAGCGCCACACACACGGTCCAGGCTGGGACCTGGACCTGGACGCTGTGAGCCCTTCTCTGGCTTCACCCCTCCCTGACACCCCCTCCCCCCACCAGGCGGCTGGGCACTGAACATGAAGGACCTGAAGCTGCTGCAGACCATTGGAAAGGGGGAGTTTGGAGGTGAGCGGGAGGGGGTGGCAGCCGTGGGGGGGCCAAGGGCCTGTGGAGAGTCCTGGGAACAAGCTCCAGCCCTCCTTCCCCAGATGTGATGCTAGGTGATTACCGAGGGAACAAAGTCGCTGTCAAGTGCATTAAAAATGACGCCACTGCCCAGGCCTTCCTGGCTGAAGCCTCTGTCATGACGTGAGCCGGGGCCAAGGGTGGGGGCCAAGGGTGGGTGCAGAGGTCACCTGGGGACAGGGAGGAGATGGGGAGGCTCAGCAGGCTCTGACCACCCACCTCCTGCCCCAGGCAACTTCGGCATAGCAACCTGGTACAGCTTCTGGGCGTGATCCTGGAGGAGAAGGGCGGGCTCTACATCGTCACCGAGTACATGGCCAAGGTGTGCACCTGCCCGGAGGGCCCGCCCCCATTCTGGAGCTGAGCACCCGGGCCTTCCAGCTGTCCCAAACCCCTCACTGTCCTCGGGCCCCTCTGTCTCTGAAGTCAGCTTTTGTCCTGACTTGTCATTTATTCCGTGTGACAAGTTGGGTAGCTTGCCAAGCCTCAGTTTCCTCATCTGTGAAATGGAAATAGTATCAGACTTCCCCTGAGAGATTTATGAGATTTAAGGGCGAATGCATGAAAACAGCTGAGTGTGGCAGCTGGCTCGTAGAACCTGGTACCCATTCAGCACCGAGTCCCGGCCTCTCTGCTCCTCCCCTCCTCGTATCGCCCTCATGTGTTCACCCAGCCCCTGCCTGTGATTCCAGAGGGCTGGGGGGCCAGTCTGACTTGGGGGGCCGCTTGGTCTGTCTGTCCTGCCCCAGGGGAGCCTGGTGGACTACCTGCGGTCGAGGGGTCGGTCGGTGCTGGGCGGAGACTGTCTCCTCAAGTTCTCACTGTGAGTGACGCAGCACCCACTGGGGGGACCCTGGCCTGCTGCGGGAGCCCTGTCTGAGGGGATGCGTGTCTGGGGCTCTCTCCCAGAGATGTCTGTGAGGCCATGGAGTACCTGGAGGGCAACAACTTCGTGCACCGGGATCTGGCTGCTCGCAACGTGCTGGTGTCGGAGGACAACGTGGCCAAGGTCAGCGACTTCGGCCTCACCAAGGAGGCCTCCAGCACGCAGGACACAGGCAAGCTGCCAGTCAAGTGGACAGCCCCGGAGGCCCTCAGAGAGAAGGTGAAACGGGCCTGTCCCCAGAGCCTGAGGAGTGGGAGGTAGGGGTCCTGGGTTCCCCACCCCCCACCCCCACCACCTCCCAAAGTCCCAGGATCTAACACTGCTCCCCCCTACCTGCGTGGCAGAAATTCTCCACCAAGTCTGACGTGTGGAGTTTCGGAATCCTCCTCTGGGAAATCTACTCCTTTGGGCGAGTGCCTTATCCAAGAATTGTGAGTCAAGTGCTGGGGCTGGGTCATGGCTGGGGCCGGGGGCATGGGTGGGGCTGACGGTGAGGCTTTTGGAGCAAGGAGGAAGGGGTGGGCCAGAGAGGCAGCCTTTCTGGGCCCTGCCTTCCGTTCTTAGCCACAGAGTAGCCCTCAGGACTTTCCAGGAGCCTCCCGGGCCTGGCTCTGAGACCTGGGTCTGAAGGGGATCCCTGAAGCTGAGTCGGGGTCCGCTGGGGAGTCACACCCTGCACAGACTGACCCCACCCGCCTGCCCGCAGCCCCTGAAGGACGTCGTCCCTCGGGTGGAGAAGGGCTACAAGATGGACGCCCCCGACGGCTGCCCGCCTGCAGTCTACGAGGTCATGAAGAACTGCTGGCATCTGGATGCTGCCACGCGACCCTCCTTCCTGCAGCTGCGGGAGCAGCTCGAGCACATCAAAACCCACGAGCTGCACCTGTGACCTCTGGCCCCCTCACCCCCCGCACCCCCTGACCCAGGTCGGGGGCCTGCAGGGACTGAACCTGGAGAGATTGTGGACCTGGCGCCCCCACTTGCTGGGCCCAACCCTGAACTGAGCCCAGCAGGCCAGTGGGCCTCTTTCCTCTGCCCCAGCCTGCGCCCCCTCTGGCCCCCCCAGAGACCCCGCCTAGGCCTGGCACCTTTTCTCATGGACCCACCCGAGGGGCTTCGGGAGCCCCGCCAAAGGGCCAAGAAGGGAGGAGGCTGGGGAGCGTGAGGCAGATGCGCTCTGCCATGGTCAGGCTTCTCCTGGCCTCCTATCTCTCGCCTTCTTAGAGTTTTATTCCTTTCCTTTTTTGAGATTTTTTTTCCCGTGTGTTTATTTTTTATTATTTTTCAAGATAAGGAGAAAGAAAGTACCCAGCAAATGGGCATTTTACAAGAAGTACGAATCTTATTTTTCCTGTCCTGCCCAGGGATTGGGGAGACCAGGCCCCTCTCTAGGGACCCATCGCCCCAGCCTTGTTCCCCATTCCGTGTTCCGTGTCCCGTGTCGCCTCGGTCGCCCCGTGTTTGCGCTTGACCATGTCGCACTGTTTGCATGCGCCCGAGGCAGGCGTCTGTCAGGGGCTTGGAGTCCATTCGTGTGCCGCTGCCGCCACCCACCTGCCTTGTGAGATGGAACCGTAATAAACCACTCCATGAGGACACCGCTGCCCAGCCTCGGCACTTCCTCCGCCGAGCCTGCCTGTCCCGCCCGGCCCCCTGTCCCTGTGCCATCTTGTCCGTCCCCCTGTCTCTGTGAGTGGGGCTGTGCTTGCCCTGGGACTGGAGGGGGGCGCGGGGAGCACGGCCGGGAGATGTAGCCGCTGCTTTGTGTCAGCTGCACGAGCGAGTGTCCTGTGTGCCGCGGGGGAGCCCTCACCACCAGCCCTCCCCCGCTGTCCTGTCGTGGCCCAGGCCGGGCCCCGGGGCCATCCTGAGCTTGCTGCCTCCCCTGCCCTGTTGTTCAGGCCAACAGCACAAGGAGGGCTGGAGTAAAGGATGGACAAGGCAGCCAGCCCCGGCCAGATGGAAGCAGGGCACCCCAGTGGGAGGCAAGATAAATGTCTCATGCCTCAGAAGGTGCTGCCCCTGGAGGGTGAGGGAGGGGAAGATTCTGAGCTGCTGGCGGTTCTCATGGTTTAACCCAGATGTAAGAGCACCGCCACCTCCCAACGCGTGCCCAGCCTTGTGCCTGAGGATACAGAGGTGGGGGCCTTCCCCACCCCACCTTGGGGGCCACAGATGGAGAATGAGGACCAGCCTTGGCATGTTCTCCCCTCACTCAGGTTGCCCAGGGTCGGTGGTCAGTGTAGAAGCTATAAAGATTGGAGGAGGCTCATTTCATTCACAGAGACAGGCACCAGCGGCAGGGACAAGGGTCCCCCTTGTCCGGTTGTGGCTTTGACCTGGTCCCAGCCAACAGGGCCTGAAGTCCAGGGAAGTCTGAACTTCGCTGTGTGCCTCAGCCCCCTGCAGCCCAGCCGCTGGTGTTGGCCCCAACTACCCCAGCCCTGAGCAGCAGCCTCCTCGCCTCCCCCAGCCCATCCTCTCTGCACATCGCCAGCCTCATTTTTCCAAGACCAGACTATTCATTCAATAGGAGATACTTGAATAGCTGCTTTGTGCTAGGACTGGGGCTCAGCAGCAAAACAGACCTTGTGGAGTTTCCAGTCAGGAGGAATCACACAGACAACTACAAACTGAGAAGTGCTATGGAAAAAACATGGGACGTGGGAATGGGATCTTGTCTGTAGGTCAGGGAGGGCTTCCTGTAAGAGGCAGCATGTAAGCTGAGATCAGGGTAAACAGGAGGTGTGGGGGTTGGGCAGCAGCATTCCAGGAAGAGATGCTGGGACTAGAGGGAGGCAGCTCAATCCAGGGTCTCTGGAAACATGGTGAAGCTACACAGGGAGATTTGAGGTGGAGAGGGCAGGCCAGAGGAAGGGTTGGCTTTTGTCACCCTGAGAGCCATGGGGTGCCAGTAACAGGTTCTGAGCAGGAAGGAACAATCACCTGGGCTGCTGATGGAGAAGTTCCAGGGAACACAGGGAAGACTGATAAGTGCAGGAGTGGACAGCCTCCAGAGGGACAGGAGAAGCAGCTGAGTGAGCTTGCCAGTGGCTTCATGACATAAGTGAAAAGGGGCAGGCCAGCAGGTCCTTTCTTCCCAGAAGACCAGAGCTTGCCCCTGGGTAGCCACAAGGAGGCCTCTGGGGACTTTAGCCAAACCTGAGTTTTCAGGGCTGTAGATTCCAAGCCTGGCTAGGCAGTTTGAGTGATGCGGGAGGGTCACCAGTCTTGGGAGATTGAGCTGTAAGAAGAGGAAAGAGGATGAATTAGGGGTTTTGAAGGCAGCAGAGGTGTGAGCAAATCTGATGCCAAAGGGAAGGATGTTTATCTGCAGGCGGAGTCTACGTCCTGAGGGGACAGAAAACAGAGGTGTGGGCATGGCAGTGATCAAAGGGAGAACCTTCCTTAGAGTGGGAGGGGTGGCTGACACCTGCCAGAGCACAGGGGGTGCGCCTACAGTGGGAGCCAGCTCCCAGGGAGGGAGCCACAGGCAGCACCGTGGTGATGGTCATGGTCAGCCCTGGGGAGCGTGGCAGGGAGCTCTGATTCAGAGTTTGCTAACATTTATGGTGGGCTCTCGCCATGGCCAGTGTTGAACTACCAGCCTGACTTTGCTGGGGGCATTTTGAAAACTGGCCCTGCAATGGTGCATGGCTGTGGAATCGGGACAAAGAACAGGTGGGGGCAGGCGGACAGGGACCTGTGGGTCTGCAGCCCAGATAGCCAGGTGCTTCCGGTCTTTCCACCCAGTGGCACTCGAGTCTGCCCCATTCCTTCCTTGCATTCTCTCACTTGGCCTATGGCATTTCTGTTCTCTCCTTCCTTTTCTCTCATCCTTCTGCCATGTGCTGGCTGCTGGCTTAGCATAGACAAGCAAGACACAGTTCTTATCCTCATGGAGCTCATGATTAATAGGGATCCCACTCAGGCTCAACCTGGTGCCGGAAATCTGGTGAGGTGGAGGGGGCAGAAGCCACAGGGGCAGAGAATGGGGCGTTTCTGACAACGGAAGGGCACTGCCAGGGCAAAGGTGCTGGGGGGCCCTAGCCTGGTGCACCTGGTCCTCAGGTGCCAACAGGGGGCTTTCAGGAGCACATGAAGCTGGAGAGAAAGCAGGGCCCAGACCCCAACCAGCCCTGCAGATCCCATGAGCTTTTGCACAAAGATGGCCAGGGGTGAGGATCAAGGAGTGATGTGGTCCTTTCTGCATTTTAGAAAAATGATCCTGGCTACAATTTGGCCCTGGGAGTGGGAGCGTCCGGAATGGAGACAGGGAGACAGTGAGTGGGGAGACAGCAGCTGGCCAGGCAGGAGGTGACTGGCGACGGTCCAGGCTGGGGAAGCCATCAGAGGTACAGAGGAAGGTGAACGCAGTTAGCATTTTACTGATCTGAGCGCTTACTACCAGCCAGGCCCTATTCTCAAGGCCCTAGAGGTATCATCTCATGTACCCCATCTTAGCATGGAGATACATGCTGAAGAAACAGGCTTGGCAACCAGAGGATCAGGCATAGTGGTCTAGAAGTAGCAAGAGGAAATTGAAGCGGTGGCTCTGATTTGACCAGGTGAGGGAGGGGCTGCCATCCCTGAGACCCTAGCCCAGGACAAGGATGGGCCAGAGGTTGGAGAACAGGAGAGCTTGGGCTGGGTCTATTGTCTGGGAGCCTTCAGGACATCCAGGTAGAGATGTCTCCTGCAGGATTAGGCATTCAGGCCTACAGCTCCAGGAGAAGCCTGCTTGATAGCAGAGGTTTGGGGGTCATGAGCAGAGCAATGTCTCTGGAAGCTGTTGGCATGGGCGAACTTGGCAGGGACGCAGTTCGAGAGAGAGGAGAGGCACAAGCGCAAGAAGCCACCGTGTAAGGGGCCAGGGAGGAAGGGTGGTGGCAAGGAGCAGCTAAGGCCTCCAGGAGCGGGCAGGGGAGGGGAGCAGAGGAAGTGGATGTTCTGGTGCCTTCCACAAGGCAGAGACAGGTGGAGAAGCATCCACTAGAAACAAAGAACAGGGTCATTGTCAGGCCTTGCTGGAGCGGTTGTCATGGGGCAGTGGGGACAGGAGCGAGAAGGACTGAGTGGCAGACCAGGGAGCCGGGCCACACCGGGGCCTGCCTTTCCACAGCGTGGCCATGGCCGTGGCCATGCTCACAAAGGTGACGGGGACAGCGGGTGGAGGTGGCTGAGGGCTTACTGTTGAGAAATGAAGATTTCCTTTTAGCGTGTCCTAAAATTTTCCACTTACCGCCTTGATTTTAACTAATTTGTAGAGCTTCAGTAACTTAATCCTACTGGGAACTTACAAAGTACAGTGAAACTTCAGCTAGCCAGAATTCTTGGCAAATGAGCCAGCCACTCTGGAAAATGAGCATTTATTTGAGTGAAAATATTTGAAATGTAGGATTTCTTTTTTAAAACATTTTTAGTGTGGAAATAATCACATAAACATATGCAGTAGAGGGAAGATTCTAATGAATGCCCACATCCTAACCATCCAACTTGAACAGCAGCTCCAGACCAATCCTGTGCCCTCTGTGCCCCCTTACCTCCCACCAAGCTCTAAGCTCTGGGACCCCTGGAAGCAGATCCTAGACATGATAATCAATTCATTGGTACAGCTTTCCTACGTTTCTCTAAAAGAACATTTTTTAATACTTTATTTAATACTTATTTTATTTTAATGAAATTTAAATAATTAATCATTTAATCATAATTTAATAATCATATTATCAACAATATATTAATATATAATTGATATAGTGTTGATTAAATATAAATTTAATTAAATGATTGATTTAATTTAATATTTATTTATTTGACAGAGACAGAGCGAGAGAAGGAACACAAACAGGGGGAGTGGGAGAGGGAGAAGCAGGCTCCTCACTGAGGAGGGAACCCGACATGGGGCTCAATCCCAGGACCCTGGAATCACGACCTGAGCTAAAGGCAGATGCTTAGCCAACTGAGATACCCAGGCACCCCTAAAACATTTTTTTAAATATATTTTTTAAAGAGTTTATTTATTTATTTATTTGACAGACAGGGATCACAAGTAGGCAGAGAGGCAGGCAGAGAGAGAGGAGGAAGCAGGCTCCCTGCCAAGCAGAGAGCCTGATGTGGGGCTCGATCCCAGGACCTTGGGATCATGACCTGAGGCGAAGGCAGAGACTTTAACCCACTGAGCCACCCAGGCGCCCCTCCCTTTCTCTTCTTCATGTAATTTATGTGTGAAGGAAACCAGGCTGCTTGGAGGCCTGAGTGTCAGGAATGTGGGACTGAGCTGTGTGCCCCAGCAGAGCGAGCGGGACAGGGAAGGCTGGGGGTGGGTTGGGGATGATGACCAGACGGTTGGGGCTCCTGTCTGCAGGAAGGAGGCAGGAGGTGCAGGCCCTGAGCAAAGGGAGAGGCTAGGGCTGCTGGGGGCCAGGGCTTGTCCTTATGATCCCTGATGCCTCGCGGCTGCCGGAGCTAATGGAAGGTGGGAAGATGGCCTGAGCCCAGGAACAGGGGCAGAACTGGGTGGGTGAGAGGCCAGGGGTCAGGCTGGAGATGAGGGAGGGCTGGACCTGAGGTCAGGCCTAGAAGGAACAGGATGTCTGTGTCAGGGATGAAGGGAGAGAACAGTGCCAGAAACCAGCTCCTCCCCACATGGCCCTGTCCCCAGAACCCCTCCCTGCCCTGCCAGCTGCAGCTCCTCCCAGGGGCCCAGACACCAGATCCCTTCGCAATGCTGGTGGTCAGTGGCCCAGAGCCCTTGTTCTGCCTTTTCCTCCTCCTGCTCCTGGGCCCCTACAGCTCTGCGGGGGCCAGTCCTCCTCACAGAAGGTTTGAGTACAAGCTCAGCTTCAAAGGACCAAGACTGGCGTTGCCGGGGGCAGGAATACCCTTCTGGAGTCATCATGGAGGTGAGGGGTGGGGTAGGGACCCTCTGGAGGGGCTGACCAGCTCTAGGTGGCTGTGATTCGGTGGGGAGTGGGCCTGCTGGTACCAGCTGCTGCCCAAGATGGGGCCAGGCCCGGGCAGGCAGTGGCCTCGGCCCCAGGAACCCTTCCAGGCTTGTCTTCCTTCTCCACCACCACAACACCACTGCCATCCACCAGTCTCCATTTCTCCCCTCTGCCTCTCTCTTTCTCTGCCCTAGGACTTCCCTTTTCTCCTTTTGCCTCTCCTTGGACCCCCTCTTCTTCCTCTGCCTGTTGGACCCATAAGCACACACACACACGCTTGCTCACATGCTGAGTCCCAGACACACAGACGCAAGGGCAACTTGGACCTGCCTCCCTTCTCCCTGCACCTTGCTGCCAGGCCTGTGGATGTCCGTGAGAACTGGGGGCTGCTGGAGGGAGGTACCCTCGTGGCCAGCTGTTTTGCCAGAGAGGGCACCAGCTCTGCCCTGTGTCTGTGTTGGCTGGAAGCAGGCGTGAGAACATGCTTCAGAAACTTCCTTCAGAAACTTCAGAAACTTCCAAGCCTAGGGCTCCATAGTCTGTCTTCTACTTGATCTTGTTCAAAAAGGATTTTTTTTCCCTGAGGCAGGGCTCAGTCTCACAACCCTGAGATCATGACCTGAGTCAAAATCAAGAGTCGGATACTTAACCCACCCAGGTACCTGTCAAAAAGGCTTTCTGAGGACTTACAAGGACCCATGTAGTACCGAGGAGCTTAAAATAGGAATGAACAAGACTCAGGGTTAAGGCTGAGGCAGGAGATGAGTCCAGGAACATGGCTTGTCACCAAAACAGGCCATGGGGTCTGCCCACCCTTCAGAGTTGGGCCATGGATCTGGTTCAGAGCTACCCAGCAGGCAAAGAAAAGAGAGAAAGCAGATCCACTATGTACTTCTGTGTCTGTGAGAAAGGGCATGATTCCTAAGACCAGAGTGAATATCCCTTTAAGATGACAGGCTCTGTCAGAAGGGTCTTTGGACCAATTTTCCTCACAGAGACATGGGAGGTAAACAAGGAAAGGGGCCAATTCTCACAGCACCAAGCCAGGCCCTGCCTCAGGCCTATGATGACACCCTGCTCTGGGCCGGTTGAGTCTGGGGCGTCCCAGACCCTATGCGGGTGCAGAGGCACATTCTCCAAGATCACGTGGTGATATGCATCCTGTCCATTCACGCATTTCCTCATCCTTTTATCAGACTTCCCCCAGCACGGCCCTCTGTGCCCAGCCCAGAGACACAGGGCTGTCAGCCTCAAGGAGTCACAATTTGGGGGTGAGTTCTCACAGACAAGCCACGTAAAGCTGAATGCATTAGTGCCCTGTACAGCGGACCATCCTTGCCTCCTGCAAGCCACTTCAGAGGCAGTGTTGGCTTCTAAGGACCCCCAGGACATCTGGCCTTGCAGCCTCTGAGCCTCCCTGCCCCCACCCCTGGCCTTGCTGAGCAAACACCCTGGATTAGACATCTCCGGAAAGTCCTGGCAAGGCCTAGGCCTTGGGCCAGGTTCCAGGCTGGCAGGCCAGAGAGGTGGGGAACCAGCTGGGGTGAAACCTCTGATCTCCTTACCCCAGATTCCTGCCAAGCCTGCCTCAGTTTCTCTCCCCTTTCCATCCTCCTCCCAGACAGGCCTCCCCCTAGCCACAGCTACTGAGAATTCTCTCTCTCTCTCACACACACACACACACACACACACACACACACACACTCCATCCTCCACCCTTTCCTCATGGTCCTGCCAGCCAGTTCCCACCTTTGCTTTCATGCTTTCCCCTAGGTACCCCACCACCACCACCAGGAAGCCCCCAACCTCATCTGGGCACACTGGAGTCTCTCCTTGCTTCCATAGCCTGGAGTCCTGAACCCCAGCGTGGCTGTTCTTGCAAAGCACTCTGCTGTGTCCTCTGGCCTCGGGCACATCCTTCTCCTTAGCAGGGCCTGTTTTCTCACCTGAGACATGGAAAGGGGTGACACAAATCTCTCCTGTGGTAGAAAAAGCTGATGCTTGAACAACACAGGGGCTGGGGAGCCGAGCCCACACACAGTGCAAAATTAGGGTATAACTTATGATGCCCCCAAAACTTGACCAGAAGCCTGACAGATACCCAGATGGCCAAGTAACACATATTTTGTATGTTATATGTATTCTATACCGGATTCTTATAAAAAGGTAAGCCAGAGAGAAGAAAGTGTTATCAAGAAAATCTTAAAGAAGACGGGAGCCTGGGTGGCTAATTCCATTAAACACCCAATCCTTGGTTTTGGCTCAGGTCATGATCTCAGGGTCCGGGGACCAGGCTCCACACTCAGCCTGGAGTCTGCCCGAGACTCTTCCCCCCACTTTCCCTTCCCCTCCGCTCCTCCCCCTGGTTCACACTCCTGCTCTCTCACACTCTAAAAAATTTTTTTAAAAAGAAGAAAAAAGAAAATCATAAAGAAAGAGATACATTTACAGTATCATACTGTATTTATCAAAAACACTTGCATATAAATGGGCCTGCGCCATACGCGGCCATGTTGTTCAAGGGTCAGCTGTACTTGGAATCCCATGGAGCCGAGTTTGAATCCACTTAGTTCCTTAACCATTCGGAGTCTCGGTTTCCTTGTGTAAATGGGGTCTTTAAAAAGCAGGCCGTACAGACTTGTAGGGAGGCTTGTGTGAGAAGTCAGGTAAAGCACCACCCCGTGGGTCTGGGGTCCGTCGCCCTCCCCTGGCAAAGCCCCCCACCCCCTGGCTGTGCTGGGCTCCAGCTCCCCCTTCCTCAGTGGGTTCCTGCATCCAACAGGCCTGTTATTTACTGGCAGGCCTTGATGTTCCCTCCTTTCCCCCACTCCCCGGTCCCAGCCCCAGGCCAGAGAGACAATGATGGGAGAAGCGGGGATGGTAGGGCCCCAGTCCTGAGCCGCCCTGGTCTGCAGATGCCATGCTGGGCCTGGAAGAAGTGCGGCTTGTCCCGTCCATGCAGAACCGCAGTGGCGCCGTATGGAGCAGGGTCCCTGTCCTCTTCTCTGCCTGGGAGGTGGCGGTGCAGATGCGGGTGACTGGGCCAGGGCGCCGGGGAGCCCAGGGCATGGTGAGTGGCCCCAACCAGGGCCTGGCAGAGGGGGTGAGGCAGGGAGATGGGTGGTGAGCCTGAGGTTCCACTGTCCTGAGGGACCCCTGGGGACTGAGCCGCTGGGGACCCGCAGGCTGTGTGGTACACCCGGGACAGGGGACAAGTAGGCTCCATCCTGGAGGAGCCTACCTTGTGGGATGGCATCGGGATCCTGTTCGACTCCTCGGCCGAGGACACCCAGGTGAGAGTAATTTCCCACCCCCCACCATCCACACTGTCCCCCTCCTCCCTGTGCCCATGGCTCAGGCTGCCCATCACACACCCCCACCCCTGTGCAGAACAGCCCCACCGTCCGTGTGCTGGCCAGCGATGGACACATTCGCTATGAGGCACGTGGGTAAGGCCCTGTCTGGACAGACTCCTACCCCTCTCCTGGGCCACGAGGGCCTCAGCAGTTACCCACACCGCCGACTCAGGCCACTGCCCCAGCTTCTGATGGGATCCCCCCCACCCCACCCCACCAGGACTGTCCCCTCCCCGAGGGCCTCTTATCTGAGCTGCTTGCTGCTGCCCTGAACTCCCTCCCGCTTGGTCCCAGCTGGGCCCAGTAACTGTCCTACTGAGTCCTCAATTTGTTCAAACTAACAGCCCCCACTTGGGGGGGGCGGGGTGTGAAAGGACACAGGGCGGAGCCTGTGCTGAGCGCTCTCACTCACATCTCACCTGGTCAGCAACGGTCCGGAGAAGGGGGCATTATTAGTCCCCAGCTACAGGCAAGGACCTTCAGGCCCGGAGAGGTGGAGCGACATGCCGGAGGTCACACAGCTCTGTGCAGAGCTGAGATTTGAGGCCATATGGCCCACGCCCTGCCCCTCCGCCCCGCCGCCTGCCGCCAGCGCCTTCCCTTTCTCCCAGATGACGTGGCTGCCCTTCCCACCCAGCCTGGCTGCCTCCCAGTGTTTCTCAGCAAACATCCCTTAGCTCATAAGAATTAGAGTAATTGCGGTGTTCATGGAGCAGAGTTTACCTGTGTCCTGGGCGCAGCGCCAAGCATTTTGTACTCACTGTCTTCGTTAACCCTCATAACAAGGTTATGAGGTAGTTTCAATTATTATCCTCATTTTAAAGATGGGGCAACTCAGGTCTGGAAGGACCTGGTAATTTGCCCAAGGTCACACAGGCTGCCGCTCAAGCTGCGGCTTCTCCCAGCTCTGGGCCGCCTCCCTCTCGGCTGAAGGCAGCAGTGACTGCCTGGTCTATGCGGCTCTGGGCCCAGAGAAACTCGGGACCTCTGGGGCACACAGACCTCGCCTCATGCTGCCCGTCCTGAGCTGTCCTGCTGCTTCAAGCTTGGAGAAGACTTCCCAGAGGGGCAGGGGGACGTGGAGGTTAAGGGAGGGACGGTGGGAGGATGCGGTGGGCCTGGGGGACTGAGGGCGTCCCAAGCTGTCTCCCTGAGGGAAGAGTCACAGGAAGGCCCCTTCTGTAAACTCCGAGTGGCAGCACTCTGCCTGGCCAGGCTGGCTTCCCTGCTCCTCACTGTCTCCTCCTAAGAAGCAGACTACATCAAGAGAGACTCAAGCTAGACCACAGGGACACGTCCCATTCCCCGGGTCACCCAGTCAGGGGAGGGTGCTGCAGGCCCACGCAGAGCGCCCCCTGGGACCCCCCACCCCTGCCACCACCCGGCTGGATTCCAAGTGCCCACAGGGACAGAGCTGGCGGCGAGTTGGGTGCCTGCCACTGGGATTTCCGCAACCTACCATACCCCTTCAGAGCACGGATCACCTACTGGGGGCAGCGGCTGCGCGTGAGTGCCCCCTTCTGCTTTTGCTGGTTCTCTGGGCAGGGAAGGGCCCACTGTAGGGCTCAGAGCTACAGAGCTGCTGTGAGCGCACCCATGACCCCAGTAGACTGGTGCCTGTGACACCACTTGGGGTCTGTTGCACAGAGGGGCGGCACTCTGGTCCCTGCACAGACTGCTAACTCCCAGAGCACACGCTTAGGGGAGCTAGCGTGAGACCAGGTGAACGTGTCCCTCCTTGCCATTCTGACATCGGGCCCCGTGGCTGCCTGTAGAACCAGGAGAGCCACTGGATCAGAGGTGGGGATGATGCCAGCTGCTGGGGTCAGGGGGTTCTGTGTGCAAGGGGCTCAGTCCTCTGTGCCCCTCAGGTGTCCCTGAACAGTGGCCTCACTCCCAGTGACCTAGAGGAGGTCTGCATTGACACGGGGCCCCTGCTCTTGGCTCCTGGAGGTTTCTTTGGGGTCTCGGCAGCCACCAGCACCCTGGCAGGTGAGGGCCTTCTGGGCAGGTAAGAGCAGAGGAGTACTACCTAATGTCCCATGACCCACCCTGAGCATACCCTCTAAAGAGCTCTGGGTGTGGGTCAGCCACTTCCTCTCCATGTGGCCTGGAGAGTCATGCACGAGCCCTCTCTGGGCCTCTGTTACCATCAGGAAGCTCATGTCTGCCTTGCAGAGTTGCCCGAAGTCTCAAATAGGATAAAGCACAAGAAATCTTTATTCCAAGGATGGCCCCATAGGTGCCCCTAGCTGGGAACTGTGGGGCAAGTGGAAGAGGGACATGAGGGACATTTAGGGGACTGGAGCAAAAGGATATAACATCATAAAGAGTCCACGGAGGGACCCAAAACTGGAAATCAGGGTACAATCTGAGAGTGGCAGTTCTGGAAGGCCAGGACTTTTGTCTTCAGACTGTAGGCACTAGGGAGCCATGGAAGGCTTGTAAGGAGGAGAGCGACATGGTCGGAGCCACGCTGAGGAGGCAGCCACTGTGTGGTTGCTTCTGTCAGTAACAGCCATGCTCTGGGGTCCGAGGGTGTCACTCAGCCTGTTGCCCTGGCTCTAGCCATTCACCACGGGCCCATCTTTGGCTCTGTGTGGGGGCCAACCCTCACAGCGCCCCCCATCTGCTTGTCTGACCCTCACACATTTCCTATGAAGTGAGCAAGATGAGGGCTAGACTTGCCCAAAGTCACCCAGATCTCCTGCCTACCTGGAATGTAATGACGCCTGCGGGGAGCAGGAGGGCTGAGTGGGTGGAGGGGGCGTCTTCCCTTCCCTTCTCTCTCCTCTTTTCTAGATGACCATGACATCCTGTCCTTCCTGACCTTCAGTCTGAGTGAGCCGGGTCCGAAGGTGATGCCAGCCCTGGGCCGGCCTTCGGGGAGAGCTGCGGGGGACACAGCCCAGGGACACCTCCCTGCCCCAGATGCTTCTGCTCACGCACACCATGTGCAATCACTCCTGTCATTCCAGCCTTTATCTCTAAGGCTCTCCCTCTCTCTCTCTCTCTCTCTCTCTCTCTCTGAGCTTTGCTCAGACCAGGCCTTGTTTCCCGCAGCACTGGGGGCCAGAGGTGACCTAGAGCTAGGCCCTGTCCCAGAGCACGTCCACAGCTGGCTGGGGTTGTAGGAGCACGGAGGAGCCGTCCCGACCCACCAGGGGGAGCAGGGAAGGCCGCCTGAGAGAGATGAGCTTGAAAGGGCAGAGAGAGGAAGCTGAGCAGAGGAGCAGCAGGGATAAAGGTCTGAGTCCTGAGAGAGCTCCTGGGGCCCAGGCAGCAGCAGCAGAGCGGGACAGAAACCACAGGGCCTGGTGGTGGCTGAGCTGAGGGAGACCCAGCTGGGGGGCTCCAGGAGGGGTAATGGAGACCTTGAGGGAAAGCTCCCCTCACCCGCCGATCTCCAGGGTTTCAGGCCTGAGTTTTGTCTTCTTTTTCCAGCCTCCCCCCCACCAGCCCTTTCTGGAGATAGAGGAGCCCCGGCTGGCGAGGCAGCTGGAAGGGCTTTGGGCAAGGCTGGCCCTGGGCACCAAGGAGCACGTGATTCCACGGCAGAGCTCTGAAGTCCAGGAAGAGGGTAAGGGACCAGTAAGGGCAGGGTCCCATCTGAGCATCACAGGGTCCTATTCCCTTCAAAGCAGGAGCTTTCTAACTAATGGGGAGATGAAGATCTGAGGAGGCCATATCTAGCGGACCCTGGGTCCCAGGAACCCTGTCCTATCCCCACCCCACCACCCAGACATAGCTTTCCAGGGGAGAGTCTAGGAGGCAGAAGCCATGCCTTTCTGCTCCCCATCTCCAAGGAGCCCCCAAAAGATAGGATCTGCTACCCTATCCCAGCTGGCTGCCTGTTCCAGCTCTGCCCCAATCTCCAGGGGAAAGAAGCTTTGCGCTGGCAGAGACGCTGGGCAGACACCGCCAGACCCTGAAGGCTCTCCAGGGTCTATCTGAACAGCTGGGCCAGGCTGAGAGACAATGGAAGAAGCAGCTGGGGTCCCTGGGCCGAGCCAGGCTTCTGGGAGCCTGGGTGAGTGGCCCCTTGGGCACCCATGGCCCTGCCTGCAGGGACTGAGTCCCTGCCCCCAGGGGGCTCCCTCTGTCCAGAAAGAGGAGGGAGCACTCTACTTAGGAACACGTCTCCCCCAAGGTCTGGAGGGGAAGGAGAGCCAGGGAGCAGTGCTGCAGGGGGCAGGGTGGGGCGGACCTGCCAGGCAGGGGAGTGCGCGGGAGGGTAGCCCACAGATCCACGAGGCAGGGCTTGGGAGGGGAGATGCCGGGCATTTGGACGCGGGCTGTAGACATGTGCCAGAAATAGACTGGGTGCTAATTTGCATGTAGCTTCACATGTGATTTGGTTCACACATGGCTTGCTTCATGCTCAGATGGACCAGAATCCTCGTTTCATCCCCACTGCTCTCCTGGCTTCTCCTCCAGGGAGCTGTGTCCCATGGCACACCCAGCCCGGGGCCTGAGAGCCCAGGACTCATTCAAGCTGTGAGATGCCGGGCAGAAGAGGCCCGTGGCTCCTGGGGGCTTGGCTGGGCTCTGGCAGCTCAGGTCTTTCATCTTGTGTCCTCAGGCCAGAGCAGCTGAGGCTGTGCTGCTGGAGGGGGGGAAGTGGGGATGGGGCCATACTCCAATGCTAGGCCCAGAGCTCCTCCTGCCAGAGTCTATCCACCCCAAAGAGGGGAGGTCACTTCTCCAGGCCACTTAGCAAGGCAGAGGCCCAAGCATTGAGAGTTGTTCAGCACTGGTCCCATCTTGCCCTGTCCCCCTGGGGGTGGTAGGTAGCAGAGGACTGGACTGGGCCTCTGCCTCCTTCAGGGGCAGAACCACTTCTGCAAAGGGCAGAAAGCCCGTGACCCCCAGGGGGAGGGGTTTGAGAGGAAGAGGAATCCAGAAGCCCAGCTGGACAGGGGGAGAAACTCAATGTGTCAGGTCATGTCCAAACTGATGAGGGGCCAGGTAAACTGGCAAGGCCTTCCAGAAGGAAGGGGCTACAGTGTCCTTGGGGAAGAAGGACTTTGGGAAGAGAGGGGCTGTACTCGGGACCCTAGAGGACAGGGCAGCATTCCTGCAGGACTTGGCCAAGGTCAGCGCCCTACTCCATGGACAGAGGACTCTTCTCCAGGACCTGCAAGAGATGAGGTAAAGGCACCTGCAAGGAGGGGTCCTGGGGGGAGAAGCCCTGCTTCACCCACTTGCTCAGCCTTAAGTCCCTCCATCGCCCCTCTATTCCTTTCCTTACTTCCTGAGCATCCAGCACAAAGTCTGACACATGGGGAGAGGCTGGGGCAGAGTTAGGTTTGTCCAGTGGACCCAAACTTGATTGAACCGAGTTTAAAGTCTGAAATTCCTAGTTTAAAAGTAACTCTCCCTGGGAAAAACCCCTCATGAGAGCCCCTATAGGAACCCCGCCTTCCCAGGGAGGGCAGGTAAATCTGAACCCTCCTTCAGTGACAGCTCCTGGAAGGACGGGATGTTTTTTGTTTGTTTGGTTTTTCATTTGTTTCTAAGATTTTATTTATTTATTAGGGAGAGACAAAGCACAAGCAGGAAGAGCCAGGCAGGGGGAAAGGAAGAAGCAGGCCCCTTGCTAAGCAAGGAGCCCCATGAGGGGCTTGAACGCTGGACCCTGGGATCATGACTTGAGCCAAAGGCAGACGCTTAACCGACTGAGCCACCCAGGCGCCCCATGGAGCAGATGTTTTAATGGCATTCTTGGAGGAACCATAACCAAGATCAGGCCCAGCTGAAGGGGGGCGGTCCCTGACTTCTTTTTGCCCCCCGCCCCCAACATCCCACCCTAGGCCAAGCCTCAGGAGCTACCCATAGAGCCCTAGGCACAGGGAGGTCACCTTGATGCCATGGAGGAGGGATCAGGCTGGATGCTGGATTCTGGGTCCCTTACCTACATCTAGACACTTAGGGGTGGGAAGATGGAAAGAGGGAGAGGAAGTAAATCCCCTGGGGGCTGGGGATGGAAAGCAAAGCCCAGGGAGCCTAGAGTTGAGACAGACAACTTTAGGGAGACCTTTCTCTGACCTAAAGCTGTCTGAGGATACAGGAAGAAGGTTAGGGGAAAGAAGACCAGCCCCTAAGAAGGGGCCCTACGGATGGTGTCTGTTTCCCACCAGGTGCTGCCATTAGGGATTATGAGAAGTGGTTAGGGGGTTTGGCTGCAACTAGAAGGCATAATGAGTCCTCTCCCTTGGTTTCCATCCCCCACCAGGGATGCAGCTGCCCACGTGGCCTCAAGAGCCCAGCTCTTCTATCTGCCGGTGGGCACCAAGCATCATTTCTTAGAGCTGGCCCAGATCCTGAGCCTCCTGCAGAAGGACCTTCAGGACCCATTGGTGAGTGGGAAGGAAGGGGTACCAGGAGGACCCCATCCTTGAGGTCCAGGCTCAGCCCCCTTCCTCCAGCACTGCAGGCCCTCCTGCCCTCATGCTCCCCTGTTGGAACTGCTGGCAGGCACACGTGTGTCTGTATCTGTGATATGCATGTGATCTTCTCTCTGCCCGCTCTGCTCTCTGGAAGCTCCCATAGACTCTCGATGCCAGCAGGGCCCTGAAGACCCTTGGCTCCAACCCCCCTCAGTGACCAGAAGGGAAATGGGAGTCCCCAGAGCTCAGCGGTGAAGCTCTCCCTTCCCTGTGCCCCATCTTGCTCTTACCTTTGCCCTCACCCTCACCTTGGCTTTCACTCTCTATTTCTTCTTTCTCAACTCTAGAGCCTTCAGAGCCCTGAAGATCCCAGGCCCTAGGCCTTCCCACATGTTCCCACAAACAGAGCCATGGGAGCTAGGGTGGGGGAAGCAGCTTTTTACTCTGACCCCTCTCCAAGTTCCCTGGATGAGAACCAGGGTGCTCCAAGCCTGAGGAAAGGAAGTAGAGCCCACACAGAGCCCAGATTCCAGGTCCCCTTCTTCCTCTGGGTAAGAAGCTGATCCAATACTTTAGAATGTACCCTTTCAGAAAGCAGCAGCCAAGAACTCTCGCCCACCTGGCCAACTCCCGGGGGCCTCCTCGTGCCTACGGCCCAGAATGTTCTTGTTCTTCCTCCTCATTCAGACTGTTGGCTTCTTCTGTTATGTGCACTTCAGGTGGGTCTTCCCATGGGTAAGGCATCCTATGCCCAGCTGGCATCTCTTAATTCTGGGTCATAGCCACCCGATTTGAGAGATGGTGCACTGAGGCCCAGGAGGAATGTGCCTGGTCTACCAGCTGGCAAGGAGTGGCCCTCAGGCTAGGACCCATTTTTTCTGATAGGCTCTACTGACCACCAGGTCAGCTGCTGGCCCCATCTAAGTCCTGCCCTCACAGAACTCACTTGCTGGTGTGAGAAACTGACGAGTAACTGATAGTTTTGTGGTTGGTGCCATGATGGCAGGAAGCTCAGGGGCTATGACAGTACAGTAAAAAAACACTTGACCCAGCTTGGGTGATCAGAGCATTGACCTAGAAGGGACTTTGGATATGAGTCATCAAGATAACTAGAAGTTTTCCAGCCTGTCAAGATAAGTAAGGGCATCAATGCAGAGAAAAGGCATGGAAGCATGAAAAAAGCACAATATTCTGGAGAAAAAGTGGCAAGTTCAGTACTGTCAAAGCAAAGTATGGGACCAGTCTGTGAAATTGGGCAAAGAGAATTTAAAAGGGGAAGGAGGTCACTAATTCTGATTGGTCAGTGTTTGAGGAATGAATGAAACATTTAGAGATGGAGAGTGTACTAAGATGCTCAGAAATGGGACTGACAGTCCTTATTGGTGAAATTTCAAGACAAGAAGAATCAGTGTGGTCTGGGGTGGTCCCGGGGGAGAAGTGAAGTGTGCTGAGCTTTAAAAGCAGAGTAGAAGAGAGGACAGCCTCCAGGTGAGAACAGCACAGGTACAAAGTGGAAATGATGACAAGCTTATGCATTATGTAGGCTTGCAATGGTGGCCATAAGGCTGGAGCCACCTGGACAGACCTTGAATGCCAGGGTAATAATGTGGTCCTGATGGGATAGTCCAGGGAAGCCATAAAAGGTCCTAGAACAGGGGAGACTCTGGGGAAGAGATGCTAGAGAGGTGAATGTGGGAGGCTGTTCTAAAAAGCCCCAAAGGCAGAAATCCAAGTAACCTTCTTCTCCTTTCCCTGACAGTAGGCAGAAGCTGGACAAGAGCCTTTGGGACTGTTTGTCCATGGGCAGACCTCTGTGTCCTGCACCACGAAACCCTGGGGCCCTGGGGGTTCTGAGGAGGCAGCCTCTCTCCCTCAGCATTAATGCAAGACTCACCGGAAAGCCCTGAAGGAGGGGGTAGTGTCTGGTGGTAAAGAGCTTGGTCAGTACTCTCTCCTTTTGGGTGCCTAGCTCCTGCTCACACCTTACTTTTGGCAAGCGCCAGTCTTATTAAAGGTGATTTACATCTCCGCGTGCTTTGATATGCTCATTTACCTTCTGACTTCACCTTAATCTTTCTGAAGGCTTCCACTTTCTCTGAACAGGTAGCTGGCAGTGGGCTCCAAGCAGGCAAGGAGGTCAAGGACTGACTTGATTACCAAAACCTAGATACCCCACAAGGCTTGAGCCCTAGAGGATGGAGGGAGAAGTCACAACCGTGTATAATTCTATCCCCAAATTCCTCCAGAACAAAGAGTGGTATCTCCAGGTGTCCTTCCTGGCTCAGCCCAGCCAGCATCACCATGAACAACCCTCTCCCTCTCCACTTTTTGCAGCTCTAGAGTTCAGCGGGGCTGGCATGTGAGGGAGAACTCTGAGGCAACCCATGGAGACATAATTGGGATTCCCGCTTTCCCGTCTCCCTCTCTTTCCCAGCGTCCAGCTCATTGAGCAGCTGTTGGGACAGCGGGTTAGGGAGGATGGGGTACAGGCCAGGGCAGGATCTTTGCCCCTTGCTACCACTTGAAGCAGCTAGCTGAAATCCTGGCTGTCAGCGACCTGAGAGGGAAGGGAGTGGGGGGAGACTAGGGAGCAGGGTTCCAGGTGCATCAGTGCAGCCCCTTTTCCTGGGGAGAGATCCCACCCCTTCAAGCCCTAATCCGTTGTCAGCAATGCCCAGGCGGAGCTTGGCGTGGTAGGAGGCACGTGGGGGAGGCGGGAGTGCGGAGCGGGCACGTGGTCCAGCCTCCTCAGCCCCGTGCATGCCCCCCGCCCCCCGTGAGGAGGGGTTTGGGGAGGTGCGGGCGGGCCTGGGCGGGGGCTGGCGGCGGGAGGCTCAGAGCGTGGGGCGCCTGCCTGCGGCAGGAGCTGTCCGCGAGACCTAGTGCTGAAGTAGGTGCGGATGTGCCTGGCTCCTGGAGTCCGGTGCCACGGCCAGCGAAGACCATGGCGTTCATGGTGAAGACTATGGTGGGCGGCCAGCTGAAGAATCTCACCGGGAGCCTGGGGGGCGGCGAGGACAAGGGGGACGGGGACAAATCGGCGGCCGAAGCGCAGGGCATGAGCCGAGAAGAGTATGAGGAGTATCAGAAGCAACTGGTGGAAGAGAAGTGAGTGGGATCCTTTCCTGGCTCCAACGACCTTCCCCCAACCCCTCCAATCACCTGGCCGACCTCTAGGGAGGTTTCAGACCCCGAGTCCCTTACCTTACTTTTCTAGACATGGTAAGAGGCTGGCATGTGCTTTCTAGGCTGCTCCCAGAGCCACCCTATCTCAAACCCAGGACCCCGTCCCAGCTTCGCACTCTGGGCCCAGAGGGAGTGGGGGCAGGGGAAGAAAGGACGTGGGATGGGGTGGGGGCATGTGCATTTCTGACGAAACAGGTAATCCCTTAATCCGATCTGGTCCTAACCGTCTCCGTCTCCATCTTCCAATTGGAGCTCCTCTGAGCCTGAGGTTCTGAGAAAAGCGATGCCGCTGAGGGGGGTCAGAGTCACGGAGACAGATCTTGAGATGGGGCATTTATAGATACTGAGTCTCAATGTCTACTTGTGTGGGGGCAGTGCTGGGACAGAGAGGCAGCTGGGGCTGGCCCCCAGAGCTAGACTGCTTAGGTTCAGATCTAGGTTTATCTTCTTTTTAGATGGGTGACTTTAGACAGGTTACCTAAACCTTTCTGTGCCTCAGTTTCCTCTTCTGTAAAATGGGGGTGGTAACCATAAAACATGCCTTATATATTTATAAGGATTAAATTATTTAACGCATGTAAACTGCATAGCACAATGCCTGTCACATGGTATATCATTAAACATTAGCTATTATTTCGCTTAATACTGATAATGGTTTTGTGAGTTGCAAAAGAGGGAAGTAAGTGGCGTACCAAAAGTGGCAATGCAGCCAGGACGCAAAACCAAGTCTGTCCCGAATACTTTCCCCCACACGACACAATCTGTCAGGAAGGGAAAAGACAGACGGAGTTGGAGGCTGCGAGGGACACATATTAGGGTCTGCAGAGTGAGCGAGACAGGCTGACGCTCCTGCCGGGAGAGTCCAGTGGCAGGTGCAGAGAAAGGGCCGCTATGATGTGGGGAGAGGGAGCAAAGACTAACCGAGACCCAAGACCCGCCAGGTCGGAGCACCCTCCCGACACACAGCCACCGCCGAGTCAGGCAGGATGGAAGCTGTTAGCTCCCCAGGAAGGGATGCGCAGAGACCCCTCGGCCCTTCCCTCGCAGACCCCGCCCATTTTCTCAGCCCCTGAGATGACTCCGCCCCCGGTGCCCCCACAGGATGGAGCGGGACGCGCAGTTCACGCAGAGGAAGGCTGAGCGGGCCACGCTGCGGAGCCACTTCCGAGATAAATATCGGCTGCCCAAGGTAAGCTTAGGAGCCTGGGCTGGTAGGCACATTGGGACCCTGAGTTTGGAGCTCCCCACTCTTTCTCCAGACTCTGGGCTCCGCAACTCTCGGCTCCTGAAACTCAGGGAGTTCTTGGTTGGATCCTTCTTTCTCAGAGGAAAGAAGACTCAGAGGCCGGGGCTTGGTGCTGCAAGGGAGCCCAGCCTTCCCAAGACTGATAGGTTTGTGTTTCTGGAGCCAGTTCAGGGCCCTTCTCTCCCCCATGTCCCCTTTCCCCAAACTCTAATCAGGCCCAGGCAGATGAAGAATCGGAAAGCAGTAGATTTTACCGCAAGGTTGAGTCCGAGGTTGAGGTTGAGTACAATAGGAGCTCCTGCACACGGGACAGGGGGGTGGGGGGGGTGGGGGGGTGGGGGGGCGGGGGTAGAGAATGCAGCACCCTCTGTGGTTCAGGCATTCAGTCTTCATCCCCTTATGTAGTCCCTCAATAACGTTTCCAGGTGGCTATTACCCACAAATAAGGAAACTGAGGCTCAGAGAGATTACAAGATGACAAGACCACACAACCAGCTAGTGTTGGAGCGGGGTCAGAGCTCAAGCCTGTGAACACGGAACCTCAGGTTGCTGTAGGACCCCTGGTTGCCATCCAGGGTAGGAGTCCCTCTGCAGAGAGCAAAATGCCCCTCTGTTGGTCAACAGCCAGATGTCTCCTACAGGCATTGCAGCACTGGATGGGCATGGAATTGTTGCCTAAGGGGGAAAGTGAAGCACAAGGTACTCCCAGTGCCCAGAATCTTCCACTTAAATTAGAAGATCAGACATGTGAACATCACATTCACTCATTCAACAAATGTTTACTGATCCCTTGGCTGCCTCTGACTCTCCAGAGGGCACCAGGTTCTCAGAGGGAAAACCAGTCCAGAAAGCCAGGAAAGGTACTGAGTTAAACCCAGCTAGGAATGGAGTCATTGCTCAAATGCTTGCACTAAGCCCGTTAAGAGACACAATTCCTGCCATCAGAGAACTTGCATCTAATAAAAGAGGCAAGACTGGATGCCTGGGTGGCTCCGTCAGTGAAGCGTCTGCCTTTGGCTCAGGTCATAATCTTGGGGTCCTGGGACCGAGTCCTGTATCAGGCTCCCTGTTTGGCTGTGAGTCTGCTTCTCCCTCTGCCTCTGTCTCTCCCCCCTGCTTGTTCTCTCTCTCTCTCAAATAAATAAAATCTTTTTAAAAAAGCCGGGGGGTGGAGAGAGGGAAGTCTTGGCTGTAACTGAGTAGGACGTAAAGTGGAAAGGGCCAGGGTCCCCAAAGGGATAGAGAAATACGATGGCAACCAGTAGGTGTGCAGAGAGAGCACAGATATTTGAATCCATGATGTAGGGTGTTTTTTTTTTTTTTTTAAGATTTTATTTATTTATTTGAGAGAGAGAGAACACAAGCAGGGGAAGGAGGAGAGGGAGAGAAAGAAGCAGACTCCCCACTGAGCAGGGGGCCTGACACAGGACTCGATCCCAGGACCTTGGGACCATGACCTGAGCCGAAGTCAGCCCCTCAACCAACTGAACCACCCAGGCATCCCCATGATGTAGGTTTAAAAATTTTTTTTTTAATTTGTCAGAGAGAGAGGGAGAGAGAGAGAGAGCAAGCACAGGCAGACAGAGTGGCAGGCAGAGGGAGAAGCAGGCTCCCCGCCGAGCAAGGAGCCCGATGTGGGACTCGATCCCAGGACGCTGGGATCATGACCTGAGCTGAAGACAGCCGCTTAACCAACCGAGCCACCCAAGCGTCCCCCCATGATGTAGGTTTAAAACAAGTGCCGCTGCTTCCTAGTTGTGTGACTTGCACAAGTTACTTAAATTGAGTAATTTACTTACCTAAAACTGAGCCTCAATTTCCCCTTATTTGTAAAATAGAAATAAGAACACCTACCTCACAGGGGTATTTTGAATGTCAGCCATACAATAGGCACTTAATAAATGGTACCCATCACTACAATCAATACATCCTCCTGGCAGTGACCGCCAGCCTATGACCTAGCTGTTGGGAACAGTTTGACTCCTAAGCATTTCCATTTTGCTTTATTCACCATGCAAGTGTCTTCAGTATCTCAGAGTGAAGTTAGGTGGTATAAAATGCAAGGTGTGAAAGTGCAAGGTCTCCATGTCCCAAGTGTCCAAAGTTCGATCCTGGGATGTAGGGGTGGGGCTGAGCTCACCGGAACGTGTGGCTCGAGAATCTAGGGGCTGGGAGCCCAGGCCAGGCCTCCCCCCGCATCCCTTCAACTCTGGGTCTTCCTGGGCCTCCAGCCCCACTCCGCCTCCTCCCCTCTTCACTTCAGAACGAGACAGATGAGAGCCAGATTCAGATGGCAGGTGGAGACGTGGAGCTGCCCCGGGAGCTGGCCAAGATGATTGTGGAGGACACAGAGGAGGAGGAGGAGAGGGCCTCTGTCTTCGGGCAGTTGGCCAGTCTCCCTGGCTTGGACATCGGCTCACTCAAGGACAAGGCCCAGGCCACACTGGGGGACCTCAAGCAATCAGCTGAGAAGTGCCACATCATGTGACTACTCCCCCTGGGGTTGCCCACTGGGGAGACCAGAGGGCTGGGCCCACGTGAGGGCTAAGAGCATGTCTCAATGTCCAGGGACCCACACCCCATCTTAGTTTTGTTTCCCCCCATCCCATGTTAGCTCAGGACCCTTCTCATCCATGGCCCAATCCTGCCTTCTGGTCTCTCCTTCTCCACTGGGACCAAAGTCCCCATTCCTCTCTTTCCTCCAGGACCCACCCTCTCTACTCAGCTTGGAGAGGCCTCCTAAGATTGTAGGAATATGCCCATCCCTCTCTGGCCGTGGCCCTAAGTTCCTGCACACAGGAGCGCCCATAGAGAGACCCGCAGAGAGACATGGAAACCATGGCACGTGCAGAAGCTTGGGCCACACACACATCCTGGCAAACACACACACACACACACACTCACATACACACACAGGCCAGCCCCTCTAGACACTAACACTCAGACATGCTTAGAGGGGTCTTTGGGCAGACACACTCAGTAGACCAGAAGCCCAAGGTTGAACCTCCACGTTAATTCTCCATGAAAGCCACTGTTCTTTCTGGTCCTCACTGCATTATCTCTAAAATGAGGATGGACTGGCTAATTTCTAAGACTTTCTGGCTTGGCCTCCTTGGCCCTCAGAGCCAACCCTGCACTCCTCCTTGGGCAGGACAACAGCTGCAGCCATAGCCAGGAGCGGCTGCCGCTGTGCCGTGGGCTCTGGCTCTCGGGAGCTGAGCGATGCTGTGTGAGGGGCCGAGTGCCAAGGATGAAGCTGGCACTGAACGGTAGCCCAGGCGGCTCCAGGCCTTCTCTGGACCCAGGCCCAGGCAATTTCTGTTCTGTTCCTGTAGAACTCTCTCTGGATTCCATAGCTGGATCTCCTCCGTCAGCTCCATGAAAAATAAAAATTTGAAATGATGTACCTATCTTCCCACTTCTTACCTCCAGGAATTTTGGGGTTCATAGCCTCACTGCCCTCCTCACCCATAGCTTCATAACAATGCCAGCCTCTGTAAGATGTTCAAGCCCTACCCTTCTGGGCCCCTGGGCAAGGGCGGGGTTCCCACACAGAGGAAAGGTGCCAGGTCCAGTCTGGGGCTCGATGAAACAGGTCTGGGCTTTGAGGAGGGTGTGGTAGCCAGCTGGATGGGGGTACATGGACAAGGTCGGGCCTCTAGGCCATTACTAGGGACCCCAAGAGGGGCTCTGGTTCCATCACAGCTGTCTCTGGCACAGACGCCTATCCCCCCTTCTCACCTTGGAGATGGAAGGTATAACAAAGAGAAGGCAGGACAACCGCCTCCCAGTCTGGGCACTGCTGTGTGGCTTTGAGCAGGTCTCTTTCCCTCTCGGAGCCTATTTTCCCTGCTGTGGAATGAAGAACTACCCCCTCCTAAGTAATAAGGTTTCAAAGGATGACTGTTTGTAAAGCCTTTGGCGTGTGGCAAACCATCAATAAATGACAACTGATTCCTTAAAAAACAAAGACAAACAAACAAAAATAAAGAGCCCAAATCTCATCCTACTTACTTGCGGGGAGGGGGTCCAGGAAACCAACCGCAAGTTGGCCACCCCAGGGCCCTGAACAGCAACAGCTACAGACCAAGCCCTGGTGTCCCTGCCTGGCACCAACCTTCAGAAGCCAACCAAAGGTTTACAGGCAGCACGGCTATGGGAGGGCTTGGTTTCAGGGCTAAGTTTCCACTGGGCCTCCCTTGCAAAATAAGAACAAGAAACATAAAACCTGCTCAGTAGGTAATGTGGGGAGAAACAGGTGGAAGAGAGAGGAGAAAGAGAGGATGAAGAACAAGGAGGGTGAAGACAGGGAGGGACACAGGACTTGAGTGTCACAAGCCTTCTCTCCCGAGCATCTCCCGGAACGGGGCCTGGGCCTCTAAGCTGCTCCTAGGCTGCCTCCTGGGCAGTCTCTGGACAAAAACCCCTCCTGACCTTCCTGGAGCAGGAGGAGACCCAAGCTGGAGCCCCAGGCTGGGTGTGTGTGTTGGGCGGGGGGAGGTGCGTGGGCAGCAGCAAGGCCCACGTCAGCACTCCACCCTCCAGGGGCCTTCTGCTTAATGGGATTGGACAGACCCTTTTTCCTTCAGTGGTTTGCAGGACCCAGATGAAAGAGGCAGAGAGTCAGGCCGTGGGGGAGGCTGGGGGTTAACACTCACTGAGTCCTCACAAACCGAACTGACTGGGGTCTGCGGTCAGGGAGTTGGGGGACTGCTGAGCATCCAGACTTGTTTTCTCCTCACACCGGGAAACCTCAGGAAGCCCTGGCCTGTCTGTGTGTCCCTGCACTGGAGGGAGGCAGCTCTGGGGCAAAAGGAGCCAGCTCTGGGGCCCAGGCAGAGGTGGGCAAGGAGGACAGGCTGAGGGGTCTCCAGGCTCTGCTGGCCTCTCCCTGCCTCCCCTCTTCCTTGCCCTGCTTTCAGGGCTTTTCTGCTAGTCCATGTCCTTCTCATTTGTGTCCCCCACCCACTTCCACCTTGTTCCTGCCTCCTACCTGGCCTATACTCGTACCGTCAGGTGGGGGGCCTCCTCTGTACCTGCCCCCAGTCCCAAGCCCTCAGGGCGTGTCTACGGGACTACTGGCCCACTACTCTCTCCCTGGCCGGTGTCTGCTTGCACTTATTCACACAGTCACTTGGTCTGTGACTGGTGCACCCGCCTGGTGTGATGCGAGGGCCACAGAGAAAGCCACTTGTCCCCCAACTTCCCTTTTCACAGCCATTAAAACCCTGCCATCAGTACAGCATAGTCTAGAGTAAGTAATTTACCTCCCTGGCCTTTTTCTTTCTCCTGGCAGGCAGTCTGAGGATGCAGGAGAGCTTGAGAGGGGATGAAACAGCCCCCGTGTCCGGACCCCCTCCGCACTTTCAGGAAGAGAGGGATGGCAAAGACAGCTGGCCTGCTCCCCTCACCCCACCCCCATTCTCTGGCCCTGTAATCTGGGCGATTTCAGGAAGATTGGTGACACTGCCCTGCTCCAGCCCCCTTCTTCTGCCTTCTATCTACCCAGACAGCTCAGGCCTGGTTGTCAGAGGGAGAGGGGCGCAGAGGGAAGCAGTGACTTTCCAGAGGCCAGCTGGTCCCCAGGGAGGATTTGGGATGGTGTTGGGGTTTGGAGTTCAGTGGACTTCCCCTTCCCCCATTGGCCAGATGGTACCTCCTCAGACACAGATGCCCCCTGGCAGGCACTGGGGACATCTGGGGGAATGTTCGCTTGCTGAGCCCGAGGTGCCGGCAGTGCCTGTTGACCCAGCTGATGCCTGAGGTTGGGTTAGGGCCGGGGAGCTGTGCGAGGGGAGTGGGAGGGAGCCACAGAGCCTGCTGCCCTGCCTCTATCCCGGTGCCTGGGGACAGAACTGTTCCCAGAATCCTGTGGGGTAAGGCTCAGGAAGAGCAGGGGAGCCAGGGTGGGGGAGCTGGGGGAGCAGTGGCCTTAAGGCTGCCTCAGCCTTATTCGCAGGACCTGTGCCTGCGTGTGTGTGACCACAAGTGTAAGTCCATGTCTGCATGCGTCTGTGAACCTGAACGTGGCTTTGGTGTTTTTGTGTGTCTGCTGCCCATGGCCTGTTAGTGTCTCTGTGTTAGTGTGTCTGTGGGATTTCAAGTGTGGGAGAAGGTGATGTGCCCCTCCCCTCATGTCCCAGCCTCAGGACTGGGCCATCTCTCATGGGGGGCTGGGACAGCAGCTGGCTTCTGGGGACTAGAGTTCTTCTAGGTAGGGGCACCTGGGTGGCTCAATGGGTTAAAGCCTCTGCCTTCGGCTCAGGTCATGATCCCAGGGTCTGGAGATCGAGCCCTGCATTGGGCTCTCTGCTCAGCAGGGAGTCTGCTTCTCCCTCTCTCTCTGCCTGCCTCTCTGCCTACTTGTGATCTCTGTCAAATAAATACAGTCTTAAAAAAAAAAAAAAAAAGAGTTCTTCTAGATGACCTCCTGCAGGAACCAAAGTTCTTGGTCCTTCCACTTCTTCCTACTTAGCAGAAGAAAGGGCAGGCTGAGCACAGGGAATCCTCAGTCTGCTCCAGTGGCCCATCTGCTGCTCCCAGGGCTGACCCCTTGGGAGGCAGAGGGACCCAAGGCTCAGGGGCTTCCCCAGCTTGGCCCAGTGCTGGCTCTGGGCTTGGGGAACTGAGTGGAAGTGGGAGGCTGGGGTGGGTAAGGCGTGCAGACGCTGGGGCATGTCTGCTCTGTTTTGCGCACTTTCGAAGTGTTAAATGTGAGAGACAGAAACTCGCTCCTGGGAGGAAAAATATGTATTTTTTAAAGCAGATTAGCATATTTCCTATAGGTCTCCACCATTCGAAGAGAACCCTAGAGAGCGAGGCCCACCTCCTCTGGCTGGGCTGCCTCCTTCCTTGGCAGGTGGCTTAGACACAATCAGCCTGAGGCCCCAGAAGTTTCCTTCCCCTGGGCCTCCTCCACTGGCCTCAGCTTCCCCGGCCTTTCCTGTCCCTGAAGTGGGGCCCTCCTCCCCACACCCATCTGTAGGAGTTTTGGGCTCTTGTTTGGGCACAGCCGATGGAGCACAATGCAGACATCACATACACACAGTGAGGTCTGTGGGCCAACGCTTGAGCCCATTATCCTTCTGTTCAGTTGGTCTTTCAAGCCCGCCCTTCCTTATTCCCACTCTCCCTCCCATCCAGTCTTCTCCATCCGCCCGCCCACGGGGTCAAGTCACTCTCCTTCCTTTCCCTCATCAAGGCTTTCTTGAGCAGCCCACTCCCAGAGATAATCTGAAGTACATTCCTTTCCCTAAATCTGAAAATAACATTGTGTTGAACTTGTACTGTGCCAGACTCACATATAGGAACTCCTTTCATCCTTACAAACCACCACCAGCCACTTACCTTCATCCTCATTTTACCAAGAAACCAGCTAATGGGTCCCAAGCTTCAGGGCCAAAGGGCAGAGCCAAGATCTTGGTCATGCCTTCTGCCCTCTAGACCACTGCTTGACACTGCCCCCTAATGGCCAGGCCAAAGGTTTGGGGGGAAATTGGGGCCCTCCCAGTATGGAAGCCCTTCCCTGGCCACACTGGAGGCCCCCCAAAGTGGGTAGCTCCCCCTCCCATAACTCCCCAAAGATGCTCCTGGCTGTTGTTCAGACCAAGACATGGTAGGGGGAGAGCAGGCTGATGGAAACTGTTTCAGCTTGGGGTCTGGGGAGCTGGGTTTGGGCACTAGACCCTGAAGAGAATGCTCACTGCTCCGGCTCACTACTGACTCATCAGTCCAGGGGACAAGGGCATGGGGAGGCCGGGGGCCTTCCCTGCTCTCCCTCAAGTTTCCCAGCATTTCCTGGGGTCCCTCCAGCCCCAGCCTGTGAACCAGGAGATACCCTCTCTATTTTTTCCAGAGCAAGAAGAGAAGCACAAGTTCAGAAAATAATTTAATAGAGAAACCATGAATTACATTCTTATACCTAGCCTCCTGCAAGGAAGACACCTCCCGTCCCAAGGAGGCACTGAAGAGCACGAAGGTTATGTATCATCAGCACCCTTGTGGACTTTTAAAAAAGAACCCCCAAATAACACCACTGGGTGAACATTGTTCTCTAGATTAAAGTCACTTTGTCCTCTTAAAAGCCCATGTGGGGAGCTGAGAAGGTATTAACAGTGCCACTGGAAAGCTGGCGAGATTGGGCCCAGAAAGGGGAAAGAACTTGGCCAGGGTCACACACGGGGGGTAGCAGCAACATTAGACCCAGAACCAGGTCCCTGGATTGCTGGCTCTTTCTCAGAGGGTCTGGCTGCCTCCATGCCTCCCCACTCCAGCTCTGAGGCAAGTAGGGGTGAAGGATGAAGGCTGCAGACCACTCCCCTTGTGCCCCCTGGACCTGAGCAGGAACAAGGCATGGCTTTCTTAAATAGGCCTCACCCCTGAAAAGTACACTATTTTCATGTCTGAAGGATTATCTTAAAATACTCAGAGGGTGGGTGGTCCCTGAGAGTCTTGGGAGTGCCCCGTTCCCATGCAAGGAGGGAGGCAAGTTGCAATAAGGGTTTCCAGGAAGGCAGGGGTGGGCACAGGGCACAGCTACCTGCTGAGAGGGGAAGAGGCAAGAACCGAAGTGCCTGCAGAAGGCCCCCTGCCCCGTTCTCAGAGCAAAACTAGAGGCCTCATGTCCCCAAAGTGCCAGGCTCAGGATCCAGCAACCACTACATAACCAAAGTCACACGAAGGAATCTCTTCTCCCCGAGTCCTGGTCCCCTTCCCCCAGGGGCCAAGGCCCAGTGCTGCCAACACCGACATGGGCCATCAGACCTCCTGAGAAGTGCAGAGGATCCTGAGAGGGGCTGGGGATCCTGCGATGTGTGTGTGGGGCTAAGAGTTGCCCATCCAGGAAGCCTGTTCCATAGTGTTCCGGAGGGCCACAGAATTCTGGGCATCAGTCTAAGGGAGTGTGTCCCCAATTAGGGGTGGCTGTGGCCCATCCAGTCATCCCTCTGGGGTCATTGCAGGGTGCACGCTGTGGAGAGGAAGGGGGAAAGTCCATCTTAAGCCTCTGGCACAGAAACAGAATCCAGAGTCGCCCCCAGCCCTTCCCTCTTCTTGGTAAGGGTCCGACTCCAGGGCAGGACTCACAGCTCCGAACAGACTCCGACAGCCCTTCTTTGTCCAGGGTCTCAGCGGCCCAGTGAGACTCCCTCATCTGTGGAACGTAAAGGCAGTGCAGGGGTGAGAGACAGCCAGATGTGGGCACAGGGCCTCACTGAGCAGCCGCTGAGTGACTGAGCATGAGTGCCAAGGACAGAGACAGCGATGCGGGGACCTTCAGAGGAAGACGGAAGGGGGAGAAACGCAAGGGGGTGCAGGGGACAGGCAGCCGCAGGCAGAGGGCAGAATGCAGCCAGCCCGTAAGGGGGTGCAGGGGACAGCCAGCCACAGGCAGAGAAGGGCAGGACGCAGCCAGCCCGCATGCCCACCTTGACCTGCTCCTTCAGGTATTCAGCTCGAGCCATGAGGTTCTGAACCTGCCAGGGGGGAAGACACGCCCATGGGGGTGTGGGCTGGAGGGGCCTTCAAACTGCTTTCCTCCTCATTCCCGATGGCTCTCCAGAACCCTCCACACTACCCAAACCACGGCCCCCTGAGCTCTTTATCTTCTCCAGGCGGCCTTTCCAGAAGGCCTTTCCAACCGAAGCAGTGAGGCCCTGTCTGTCCAGGTGCCCTAACCCCCGGCACCTGAGCTCCTGATGGGGCGCGCAGGGCCCCTGGAGTTCCCCAGGCTGTGAGGTCTGACTCCCAGCCTTGGAACACCCTGCGGGAAGCTGAGGACCCCCAGCACGGGAGCAGGGGGAAGAGGGGAAGAGGAAGCCTCCCAACCCTCTCAACCACGGCAGGCACCTCAGTGTGAAGCAGCTCCCGCCTCCGGCCTGGGGGCTCCGCTACAAAGAGAGGGAGGGTGTGCAGTGAGGGCTGGGCAGCCCAGGGCCGGGGGGCCAGTGGTGACGGTGGGGGTGGGCTCACCTGCCAGCAGCACCAGCAACTCCCCCAGGCCATGCTGGTACAGGTCCAGGGCATCCTGTTCCCCACCAGCGTCCTTCTCCTACGGCCACAGGGACAGCAGGTCACTTCATGTCATGCCCTGCACTTTTCCTGTCCCACGTGAACCCCTCGCACTGGGTGCCTACCTTGGCCGTGGCGGCAGAAGCCACTTCCAGGGCAGCAAGGAGGCGAGGCTTGTCCCGGGCCATCTCTGGGATGAGGGCAAAGGCTCAGGGTGAGGGAGCAGCCTGCTTTCCATCTCAGGGAACCTACCCCATGCTGCTGCCCCCTCAGGCTGGAGGGAAGCTGCTGGGGTCTAAGGCCAGGAACGGGGGCCTACCTCTGAGCAAGTCACGTGCAGAAGTCCCCTGGCTCAGCAGGGCCTGACTGGAGGAGGAGACGATGGCTTTGAGCTCCTCAGCCCGGGAAACGTACTGCCTCACCTGCAGGAAGGGAGGGGCTGATAAGGTGCTGCCCCACCCCCACCTCCCTCCCCAGCACCCACCTCCAGCACCCACCTTCTGCCCCACGCTATAAGGGCAGGGGGCCACTGAGACGGGCTTGACCCTCCCTAGGAATGAAGTTCTAGTTCTTAGTTCTAAGAGAGCCGGTCTGCAGAGACCCCAGGATCGCCCACCCCCCAGGAGGGTCCCTCACCCACCTTTGCCTTAATTGCCTCCTTCCGCTGGGCATCCACTTCATCTGCAGATAGTGGGGGTTTGCGTGAGGTGTCTTCTCTGCCCCCCCCACCAAATCCTCTGGGACCCTCAAAAGGACCAAGTGCCAGATTTACCCTCTGCCTCATCTCCCACAAAACTCTGGGTGGGGAGCTGCTTCTGCAATCCATCCACTGCAGCTGGGGCTGCCCCACCCCTGCTGCACCCCAGGGCTCCGGGCACTCACAGTGCAGGGCAGGCACGAAGAAGTCCAGCGCTTGGCAGTAGAGGGATAAAGCAGCCCCAGCCTCCCCATCCTGGTCCTTCTTCACAGCCTGCACCACAATGGCAGTCTGGGGGACAGACAGGTCAGGGGTCAGGCCCACCCCCAGGCTCACCACGAAAGGAGAAGGGCAGGTCCCTGGTGCACCACCGAATGGGGTCGATGAGCACCACCCCCCCAACCTGCCCTCCTCCTCCGCCCTCCCGCTGGCCCGTTTACCGCACGGGCCAGGCTCTCCCTGCTGGGCATGTGCTCCAGGTCCACCCAGGGGTGGGCGAAGAAGTCCTGGAAGGAGATGCGACGATTGGGGTCCCGCTCCAGGAGCCGTTGCAGCAGGTCCCGGCAGTCTCGGGAGAGCGGGGGCCGCAGGGGGAGCTGTGGGGAGGGTGGGAGCCAGATCACAGGGGGCCCCAGCACCTCAGCCCCCAGTCCAGGGGCCGGTCAGGACCACCTGGTCCGGGGATGCCCCAGAGGAACATGTGTGCAGGGGGAGAATTGGAGCCTCAGGAAGAACAGGACAAGGCACTGGGTGCCGGGGGTTGGGAGGGGAGCCACGCCCTCGCAGGAAGCCTTGCTGTTGTGAACCCCACGTACTTGCTTCTCCTTCCCCAATCCCTCCTGGGAAGGCTGGGCCTGGCCTGCTGGCTTTGCTCCCACAGGGGGCCCGCACACAATCAGTGGGGCAGTCCCTTTGCGTCCTGTCTGAAGCGAACCCTCTAGAGCCTCAACCTCCCCTCTAGAGCACGTCCAGCACCACAAAGCCAGCCCGGAGCCCATGCCGCAGCGAGGGCGCCGAACTCAGGGCCCTGAAGCCCTCTCCCAACAGGTTGCCAGAGCTCCTTGAGACCCACCTCGATAACCCGGTTGCTCCGGATCTTCTCCTCCAGCTCCGAGAACGACCTGGAGGCAAAGGGGGGCTGCCCGAAGAGGGCTTCTGTGGAAGGGAGGCAGAGGGCAGGCTGGGAGGGGACAGGGTCAAACCTGGCCTGGCCCACACCTTGGGGTCAGGGAGCTGACACCTCTCATGGCAGGGACTCCAGGCCCGCAGGGTCACATTCATTAGAACCCCTCAGGAGGGGCCCTAGAGAGGCCTTGCCTGAGGACACACGGTGGAGGTCCCGGGGTTGGGGCTGGGGACAGAGCTCTCACCGTACAGGATGACCCCCACGGACCAGAGGTCCACACGGGCATCGTACTGTCGCTGACACACCATCTCGGGGGCCATGTAGAGCGGGGAGCCACGGAGCACGTGCTTCTCGTCCCAGGGAGACATGTGTTGTGCGAAGCCGAAGTCTGCGGGCAAGAGGCCGGGCAGCAGGGCCCCGATTCTAGCTGCTGCAGCTCCTGCCCTTTAAAGCTTTACCCTGCGCTCCAGGGCAGGGCTCCTCTCCATCCACCAGGCTCTCCAGGCTCACCGGGATCAATCCTACTCTGTGGCTTTTGCTCACTCCCTTTCTCTCCAAACCCTAAAGCCTAAAACACCCTCCTCCATCTTCCTCTGGGAGCTAGCCCCCTCAGGCATCTTTTTCCAGGAAGCCCACCCTGATTGCATCAGCTATGAGGATAAGGGCCCACCAGGAGTTAGAAGCTGAGGTTTCACCTTGCTTTCTGGCCTCCCAGCCTCAAGTCCATTCTTGGTCACAGCCACCTCCACCCCGCATCCTCCAACACTGTCACAGACTGAGTCACATGTCGAGCCCCAACCCTGGGGACAGACCAGTTCCCAACCCTGCTCACACAGTGAATCCTTCCTGTCATCACACATGGAGTCCTGACCCTGCCCCCAGACTGAGCCCTGGCCCCATCCAGTCCATTGCTGGAGTCGAGTGACGGGAGCCCGAGAAACATCCTGCCTTTTGGTGGCGGGCCTGTCCCTGCATTTCCCAGCCTGTCATGGCTTGATGACTCAACAGAGGGTGCCATGAGAACTGGGGCTGCTGAGTGAGCCTGGGCAGCATGAGGCCCCTGCACACCCACCCTCCAAACCTCAACCCTGCTGTTACAGACTCACACCTGCCAGTTTAAGATGGGGCTTCTCCAAAGAGCTCAGCAGAATGTTCTGTGGCTTCAGATCCAGGTGAGAGATATTCCGTTCATGCAGGAACTGCAGGGCACTAGCTGGGGAATAAGACCCACACGGAGAAACCTGTCAGAGAAGGCCATCCCTCACATGCCTCTCGCCACCCCACCCGTGCCCCTGCCAGCCTTATATCTGCCCCTTCAAGCCTGCCCAATTGGACTTCTACACTGGCTGCTCTACCAAATGTTTTAATACTTAAATATCAGGTTCCTGCCACTTCTAAGAATTTGCCCCCTATCCCCTTGACCCCTTCACAAGTCCCCTCCCCCTCCTAAGAAGCCTCCCCAGCCCCCCAACCCTTAAAGTCTTGTTCTTTTCCTTGGCAAAGCACTTGAGTCCTACCCTTAGGTCCTGGAACATTCTACGAGTTCCTTATATTATGTTCCATGTGTGGAAACCCGGACTCCCCACAAATGAGGGCTCCTCTCTCTCTTATGGCATCCTTAAGCCAGGATAGGCACGTGGGAAAGATGGGGCCCTAACAATACAAGCTGAAGCAGAGACAACAACTAAGAACCGTTCTAAGCCCGCAGTGGGGGATTTAGGGGGACAGAGATCACGAGAAGGGGTGTCAGGCGGGGGTCCAAGGCTTTTACCCAACTGCTGCATGAAGACACGGGCCACCTTCTCAGGCAGAATTCTGCGGGTATGGATGAAGCGAGACAGGTCACCCCCTGCGCAGAACTCCATGATGAGGTAGATGTTGTCGCTGTCCCACTGAGGTTATAGAGGCAAAGAGGCAGCTTGAAGAGAATGCCCCTTCTCTAGCTCCCTTTGGGGGTGGCCCCACCCCAGGCCCGCACCTGGAAGTCTTTCAGCTGTACAATGTGGGGGTGTCGGATGCCCTTGAGGATCTCAATCTCTGTCAGGAGGTTCTCCACAGATGCTTTGTTCAGACTCTTCTTGGCCACACACTTTATGGCTACCACCTCACGGGTGTCCTTCTGTGGGGACAGGAGATTTGAGGTTTCTGCCTTGAGAGGGACAGAGCCCATGCCTGGGCCCTCTTGCCCCAGCACTGGGCCTCCCCCACTCAATCAGCCTCCAGGCTCCCCAGCTTCCCCTTCCCAGGCCAGGGAAGCACTGGGATTCTGGAACCCCCGGCTCCCCACCCAGTCTGGTGTTCTCCATAATCCATTTCATTGTATTCTAGAGCGCCCCCACGAAGGTGTGTCATTCAGTGTTCCAGAGCGGCGCACTCCGATTCCTAACTGGGTCCAGCCTTCTAGAACCCTGTCCCAGACTCCTTCCAGCCCACCAAGGATCCTCCCAGTTCTGCGCCTATCCGAGGCCTCCACCTGCCTCTCCAGACAAAACAGGGCTGTATGGGCGTGCGTTTTTGTTTTGAAAACCTAAGGGTGGCAGTCAGCTCCCAGCAACTCCACCGAAGCGCGGCCGGCCGCGGGCCACTGCTCGCACGCCACATCCCGCCTCTCTCTCGCCGGACGCCCATCCGGGCTCGCTCGGGGTCTGGCGGGCACAGGGGCCGGGCCCTCACTGGTTCCCCAGCCCGGTCCCTGCCCGGCGCCGGGGTCCCCAGGGCGCCCTGCCCCACACCCACCTTGGCGTAGGCTTTGTACACCGTGGCGTACGTGCCGCTGCCCAGGCGCTCGGTGAGAATGAAGCCGTCCAGCCGCGGAGGACCCCAGGCGGGCCCCGCCATCCCCGCCGCCCCGTACCCGCTGCTTCCTGCTTCCCCGCGCCGCGTTCTGGCGCGCAGCCCTGCGGTCAGGGCGCGCGGCCGCGGGCCGGACTCCACGCTGCCCCCAGCGCCGCCCGCCGGGACTGCAGCGCGCTGGGCGGGGCGCTATCCTGCCCCGCCCCCACGGTCCCGCCTCCCCCAGGTGCCCCAGGTGCCCTTCCGGGTGCCACGCCACTGGAGATCACGTGGTGGGAGCACCGAGGTTCCCTGCGGTCCGAGGCCAGCAAGCGAGGTCGCTAGGAGGGGTGGACGGGGGAATCCCACCCAGAATTTATGGCTCACGTGAAGGGCAAGGGGGGAGGAGTCGGGCTAAGCAGGTGTGCCCGGTAGTGGGTAAGAGTCAAAGAGGCTCCCCAGGCTGCCGGGCTCAGAACCGGTGGCTCTAAAAGTAGAGATACTGGGACAAGAAGGTGCTTTTGGCCAAGTAGTGTCAAGAAGGCGCTTGGCCCCTTGCAGACCAGCCGGAACAGGGGGGCCAGATGTGGAATCTTGAGTTTCCATCCTAACCGCGGCAGCAGCTAACTCAGTGCAGGCTCTGTTGGCCACACTCATCCTCCCAAGTCCACCAGACATTAAGACCAGCACTGTCTGAAAATGTCTTGTTTTTATTTAAAGCACAAAAATTGAGACATCACATATACATTTGTACATGAAGAAAAAATACCGGAAAGTGTACAAAACCTTGGTCACTGCCATGATCGGTGGCTCTGGGGCTGAGCGGCGGGCAGTCTGCACACTACCTGGGGTGGGCCCCAGGTCCCAGTTGCAGGCAGTTGGCCAGCTTTTTGAGAATTCCCCTCGGACCACACACCGGCCTCTGTAGATGGCCTTTAGAGGACAGGGTGCAGGTTTTATCTGTGGACTCCCAGGTGCCCATCACACGGGAAACACCTGAGGAATCCCCAGGAACAGTGACAAGTGACCTAGGTTCCATGGCGAGGGTACGGGGGAGCCCTCAGTAAAGTGGCTCATCAGTCCAGCATAAGGGATGCGGTTCTGGACTGATTCTTCTGCCCACCCGGAAGAGTCATACACATGATATATTGCTGAGGGGGGAAGGCAGAGTGGGGAAGAATCTGAGGCCACAGCTAAGGGCCACTGTCCCTCAGGAGGAGAGGAAATTGAAACAAGGCCAAACCACACCAGGATAGTCAGACTCCACCCCCCTTGTCAAAGGCTGGGCAAAGGACTACTTGGGGTCAATGTCCTCCATCCCTCCCCATCCCCGAATCCAGCCAACCCCACTGCACATTCAATAAGTCAACAGAGGGGAGAGGGCAAGGGCTCAGAGAGGGCCCCAGAGGGCACACATACCACACCAGGAAGGTGCAGGGGGCACTAAAGGGCTATAAATCTGGGAGAAACAGAAGGCAAGGAAGAGCCTGGGAGTGACCATGTCAGAGGCTCTGGAAGCCCAAAGACCACCTCAGAGTGATCTGGGGAACAGAGCTTTCCATCCACCTGGACTGCAGCTCATCTAAAGGGGGGCCTGGGGAGACTACTCCCGCCTAGGCAGGAGAGAAAGGCAGGACTGTGGAAGCCAAAGGCTGGGCCTGTGGAGCCAGATGCAGGCCAGGCCTGCTGGGGGAGGAGTGAAGTCCCAGGACCCTGGCAGAAATAAAACTGCAGCTGGCATGGGCCCAGGTCAGCTGGTGATCCCAACTGTGTACACGTACGTGATGTGTGTGGGTGTGTGTGTGCATGCACGCGCGCATGTACCTGTGTAAGGGGAAGTGAATTACAGTCCCACTGCTTCGAACCTACCAAACCACCACCAGAGAAGGAAAGACAGCTTTTTTTTTTTCCTTTTTTCTCTTGTATAAAAAAAAAAGTCCCTGTCCCTCCCTCCCCTCCCCTTGGGCAGAATGGAGAGCTGGTAGCTGAGGAAGGAGGAAGGACTGTGCAAGACCCTCCCCAGGTCTCTGCTGGGCATAACCACTGTTTAAGGCACCCACGGAAAGTGCAGCTAGAAGGCACGCGAGAGAAAAGGCTGGGGTAGAGGAAGGAGAGTCAGGAGGACTAGTTCCCCTGGAAGGCTCCTCGGGCAGCAGATGAGGCAGCACTGCGGAAGGTCCTGTTGCTGAAGATGCCCTGGGAAAACTCCTCCTGGGCCTGCTGGAAGCTGGCCCCTGTCCGGCGGTACAGGGAGTGCACCTGGGGAAAGAGGCTGCAGTGAGAAGTGCGCCCTGGGGGCCCGCCTGACCTCCCACCCAGAAATCTGGTGACAATAGTCACTGGACCTCAGGGTCCGGGATGGGGGAGTCCAACTGCCTCCAGGGATGGGCATCCCTGAGGCGAAGGCAGGAAAGAGCTGCCTGCTTCCTCCGGCTGCTGTTGGCCTGCACCCACCACTCACCCGCTTCAGAAGGAAGAGAGAGAGCACAGCACACAGGGTGAAGAAGCCAGCCACCACCATCATGATGATCGACACAGCCAAGTGGTCTTGCTTCAGTGTAGACAGGGCTGCGATCCAACCACTGCGGCGGGGTGGGGTGGGGAGGAAGCCAGAGGGGACACAGTGAGAGGGGGCCCCAGAAGTCCCCATGAGGGGCTCTTTAAGTGGCCACTGTAGACTGACTGGCCACCACCAGGCACCTCCCTGCGGCACAGAGCCATGGGCCAGAAGCCCTTGAGCTGTGAGAGCCCAGGCCTTTGTGAAGGCTGACAGGCCCTATGTTGTCCTCAGGAGTGGTCCAGCGGAGGGCCTTCTCCTGCTGCTCTAGGAGACACAGAAAGCCTGGCTGCTCACTCCCGAAGCCCACCCCCTGGGAAGGAGGACCAGTGGCCATCCCACTACATTCATCCTGTCACCTCAGCAACTCCTGCCAGGGCAGCCCCTCTGCCTCCAGTCAGTCATGTCACCTTCCTGAGCCCCAGTGTCCTTATCTATAAGAGGGGATAGTCTCCCATTTCTGGACTTAAAAACTTATTACAAAGCCACAGTTTCAAAACAGTGCTGTACTGGCACAAGGACATACAGATCAATGGAAAAGAACTGAGAGTCCAGAAACAAACTAATACATCGACCATCAACTGATTTCTTTTTTTTTTAAATATTTTTATCATCTTTTTTTAGATTTTATTTATTTATTTGACAGAGAGAGAGATGAGAGGCAGGTAGAGGGAGAGGGGGAAGCAGGCTCCCCGCTGAGCAAGGAGTCGGATTGGGGACTCAATCCCAGGACCCTGGGATCATGACCTGAACCAAAGGCAGAGGCTTAATCCACTGAGCCACACAGGCACCCCCATCAACTGATTTCTGACAAGGGTGCCAAGACACCGATCTTTTCAACAAATGGCGCTGGGCAAGCCACACGCAAAACAATGAAGCTGGACCCTGACTTCAGCCAGACACAAATCTAACTCAAGATGGATCAGAGACCTAATACAAGCTAAAGCTAGAATGCTTAGAAGAAAACAGTTCACTCTCCATGACTCTGGGTTTGGCACTGGTTTTAGATATGACACCGAAAACATAAGCAACGAAAGAAAAAAACTGGACTTCATCAAAATTAAAACCTGTGCATCAAAGGACAGTACCACAGAATGAAAAAAATAATATACAGAAGGGGGGAAAATGTGTTAATCTGATAAGTTAGTATCCAGAATATATAAAGAACTCGAAAACAAAATGGCAACCCAATTATCAGAGAAAGACCTGAATAGACATTTCTTCAACGAAGACACACAAATGGCCAAGAAGCACAGCAACATCATTAGTTATTCAGGAAATGCCAATCAAAACCACACTCGGGGCGCCTGGGAGGCTCAGTTGGTGACACACCCTGGGTTTTGATCTCAGGGTCGTGGGTTCAGGCCTCATGCTGGGATCCACGTTGGGTGGGTCAGGCCTACTTAAAAAAAAAAAAAAAAAAAGATCACCACAGTGAGATACACCTCTCAGTTGGGAACACAGCAAAATAAAATAAGCGCTGGCGAGGCTGCAGAAAAACGAGAGCCCTCGTATACTGCCAACGGAAATGGTGCGGTCATACGAGAACCCTCCTACACTGTGGCCGCCCCACCACACACCTAACACGTGACCCAGCAATTCCACTCCAGATACATACCCCGAAAGAACCCAAACCAGGTATTCAAAGGCTTGTACAAAAATGTGCATAGCAGCACTGTTCACAACAGCAAAAAGGTGGAAACTACCCCAGGGTGTGTCCACTGATGAACAGACAAGCGGATGGAAGAGCACTTCGTAAAGAGGAGGGAAGTACTGAGCCATGTTACAGCATGAGCCTTAAAAACATCACACTGAGTGAGGTCGGCGTAAAAAGCCCCGTACTGTATGGTTCCATTTAGACAAAATGTCCAGAGAAGGCAGATCCAGAGAGAGCGCGCGAGAGCGAGAGAGCAGCTTCATGGCTGCCAGGGGCTCCGGGAAGGAGGGCGCAGGATGCCTGCTAAGTACAGTCTCATCTCAGGGTGACGCAAATGTCCTGGAACTAACTAGTGGATGGGGCCGCCTAACACTGTGGACCTACTAAACGCCACTGAATTTTTTACACATCGCAGGGCAAGATGGATGAGGGGTGGCAGGAGGGCAGCGGGCACGCTAAGGTGAGTCAGGCCCCTCCCTCCGCCCTGCATTTGCCAGCTCCGCTGGAGGGAAGGGACCAAAGTAGTGCGGCCCTTCCAGGCTCAGGCTCTGAGCCAAGCGGCTGCCTGACCTTTCTGTAATGTCCCCTGTGCACTGGGGCAGAAAGGAAAACATCAGCCGGCGGCTTTTCTTTTTGAGGCTAATTTTTTTTTAATATTTTATTTATTTGACAGAGATAGATCACAATTTGAGGCTAATTTTGAGCTGAGGATTCCAGCACCCAGGAAACTCAAGCCAGCTCTGTGCTCAAAGTCAGTCCAGAAGAGGCTGGGGCTCCAGCTCCTGACATTACAGGGTCTCTGGACAAAATCACAGTACCAAGTCCACAAAAGGCCAGGGCTTCTGTTGGCAGCTACCCAAACCCAAGGGCTTGCCTGGGGCCTGTAGAAGCAGCACCAGCCTCTCGGAGGGAACGGCCAGTGCAAAGGAAGAGGATGCAATTCTCCACAGGACGTAGCCCTGGTAGCCTAAGGGTTTAAGGCCAGTCTACCCACAACTCCTCAGAAAGTGGTGAACAGGTGAGGCAGCGAGTGGTGACCGGTGAAGAATGGGAGGGGCAGAGGAGGACACCAGGCAGCCTGCCCCCCACCTTCCCGGCCAGAGTGGAGGATGGGTCCTCTCGGAAGGCTCTGTGGGAGCGAGGAGACAGGGCAAGGGAAGTCAGGCCACCTCCAAAGCATCACCCCCTCATGCTGCCCCAGGACTCACCTGTCCCCCAGGCCAGGGATGCCTACCAACTGGATGATATAGATCCCTATTTGACAAAAAAATATGAAGAAGAACACGAAGAAGCTGAAAGAGTTGTCGGACCTGTGGAGAGAAGGGGACACCCAAGGTCATAAGTGGGCCGGGGGTTCACTCCTCAGTATTCCTCGCTTGGCATTAGGAGCCAGAAGGCAGGGTGGGAGCGCAGACAGCTCCAGGGAATCAGCCACACTGGCCAGAGGACACAAACAGCCACAGCCATAATCAGAAAGGGCTTGCCACTAACTGCCCTCCAGTTTAAGGGGCCAATGCTTGACCCCTTACTCAAAGAGCTAATAAAGTTGCTCCCCAGAGGATGACATAGAGAAGTTAATGGTCCATTTTCTGGGGTATGTACCTGGCATTTCATAAGAGACAAGGAAATCGATGCCAAAGATAGAAATACCCAATAATAAAACCATAGGCCTGGGTCAAATAAAAAGGTATTTGGGGAGCACAGAACTATAGACCAAACCTCCTTCCCCACGTCCTCGAGGGCTGGTGTACCGCCCGCGGAGTGCATGGGAGGGTTCAGCCACTGCCTGCTCCCTCTCCCTGAGGCCGCTAGGCTCCCAAGCCTGAAAGCAGCAACTGGAAGGCACAATGCCACAAACGCTAGGGGTCTATGAGGTGGATCTGCTCAGGCTCACAGTATCTATTCTCCACCAGCCCATCTGCACTCAGCAGGCTCAAGAGTTACTGGGGAGGCAGGGGAGAGGCGGAAACAAGCTAGGAGCGATAAGCCATGCACAGCTTATCAAAGTGGACTCCCTAAAGCCTCGGAAGGGAGCTGAAGAAGCCCTGCCCTCTTCCCAGTAACGCAGCAGACCGCATGGGAGCGGGTAGGAGCCCAAGGACCCCTCTCTAGGTCTCCCGTGCCTAATCCAAGGACGGTCCCCAGAGCAGACCCCGGATACATCATCTCAGGAAAATGGCTCCTGACACCCGTCTGCTCGCACTGTGGATAAGAATGGGAAGGTGGATTCCCCCACCATCCTGTTCTGCTCCGAGATGGATGGGGTCCCTGGGCATAAGGCCCTTGGCCTGCTACCTGGAATGCTAGCCATACACTCCCCTTGCCCAAGCCCCACTCACCTGAAGGCCTTATAGATGGGTCGGTACCAACAAAGGAAGGCACAGGGGGTGAAGATGATAAACCACAGGATGGAAAGGCCGAAGTCCACTCCCTTGGAGCTGTCGACTAAGAACCAGGCCAGGCAAGCAAGCAGGTTCAGAAACAGAGTCACTGAATGCACTGGGGAGGGTGAGGAGAGAGAGATAAGCTGGTGCTGAGGGGACAGAAGGGCTCCCGGGCCCAACAAACCAACCCCAGAGAGGATGTGAGGTCCCTACAGTGAGGGCATCAGCAGAAACACCAGTCCTTGGTCCCCACCGAGGCAGGGTGAGTTCCCAAATCCTGGTTTTTCTGGGGCAGCAAAACCAGGGACCAAACCAAGTTCCTAAAAGGTGAGGGTACAGCCCAAGCATATGAAGGAGGGCAGAGGGGGAAGGAGAGATGCAGACTCAAGGGCTGATCCCTGGAGAAGAAGTCTTTCAGTGACTCTTGTCCCTGGCCCTAGAGGGCCCGCAGTGGAGCTATAGGGGGGGGTCTTATATCCGCTCACAATCCTAGGAGCCAAGAGGCCTGTGGGGAGGGAAGCCTTTGCCAAAGGAGGGCCTTTCACGGGCAATGAGCCCCAGAGGAACTCTGCAGCCTCCTGCTAGTCCCGCCCTACTCGATCTGTGGTGTGAACTGGGGTGAGTGGGCCCTTTCGGGGAGCTTCCTAGGACAGGGAGTAGACAGTGGAGGGCCAATGTGTGGGCAGAGGGCACCCCCCACCCCGACCCCAGCCCAGCCCTGAGGAAGGCTAGAGTCTGCCAGTGAGGAGCAGCCAGAGCACAGACAGGGCTCTGGAGTTACACCCCACTTCCCCCTTGTGCTCAGAGACGGGCCCGGACTCACACATCCAGAGATAGTACAGCATCTTGCATATCCGCTGGTAGTCGGCAGGGATCTCCACTGAGAAATCCTGATAGAAACAGGGCTTGACAGGGCACCAGAAGGGCAGGGGCGGCCAGTTGTTCTCTCTCACTGTGGGCAAACAGGCAATGAAGCCAGGCTTGGCCTCTGTAGCAGCACGTGGGGTGCACACTCCTACAATTTATGGGCCAAACCAGGGCTCCCAAAAGGGGCCAGCCAAGTGGGGGTCAGAGTCACTATGGGTAGGGAGTAGGATGGGCAAAGTGGCATGGGGCACGAATATCCACAAGCCACTCTAAGATAATGGATCCCAAATGCACTGGGAAACAGAGCAAGAGGGCCTAAGTCGTCATTTTTATGAACAACCAGCCCATAAACACAAGGGGTCATCATCACGAAGATGAGGGGGAGTCACACACAGGACCAGTGCCCTACCCTAGCAAAACCTTCCAGAGCTGGGAAGGAATATGGAAACAATCTATAGTTTGAGGACCACACTGAAGGTCTCCCGGCCTCCACCTCGCTGCGCTCCAGGCACTGGCACCAGTGCCGCTGAGATGATCTAGAGTCCAACAGAACTCCAGGGCTGCCCCAGCCCGAGCAGGCTCAGGGAAGGCTCCTGCGTCAGGCATGCTGGCCCAGAGGCTGGCAGCCTCCCTTACCGTGTAAGTTGGCCACTGTGTTCTGCAGCTCCCGCTCCTTGCGCTCTAGTTCGGCTGCTTTCCTGTCCAGTTCTTCCTGCTGCCGGAGCAGGCTTGCCTGCGCTGCAGAGGCCACGGCCTGGGGGACACAGAGGGTGGGGGCAGCCAGACACAGGAGACAGAGGGACAGCATCAGCCTGAGCTGAAGGTGGGAGGGCCTTGCCCCAGGCAGGGAGAGCCAATTCCAGCCCCATGGTGTCTTGGGTACCAGGGACCACACAGAGATGCCAAGGTGACCTATCTCCTACTGCCTCAACACCTCTGTCCTCTTAGGTGTTAACCAGCCTTAGGCAGGGCTCGTCTCCCCTTCTTCCCTGAGCTTGAGATGAGAGAACTACCCCCCATTCTAGAATCCAGGCAAAGTTCAATTACAGTGACCTTTGGGGTAACAGCAAAGGGAAAATGGCCTCACAAGAGACTAACCTGTACATAAACCTGAAGAGCCACACCTCACCTGAAGAGCCTGGAGGGTGTGTGTGTGAAGGGGACACAGTGCAAACCTGCCAGCAGTGAGTGCAGTGGGGAGGCATTGGAGGGCAGACCAAAGTGCACCTAGGGCCTCAGGGATTTAAGCACCACCCCACCCCACCCCCAGGAGCAGCCCCCTGACATTCACCTGAACTGCGACTGGGTACATCCCAGGCCAGCGCCCTCAGCTTGGCCCTGCTCTGCCCGGCTCTGGTGACATGCACAGTCCAAGCTTTATCCCCTGTCCAGGAAGAGCAAGGCCTCCCAGGGAGGCATCTAGGGAGCTTCATGTGAGGCATTCCAGTGCAAGGTCCTGAGCCCCACTCCTGCCAGGCGCTACAGCCACGGGTGCCTGGCTCCTCCTGAAGTCTACAGTCCTTAGGCAGCGGATCTCAAGCCAGTCACCTTGCGGGATGTCCAGCCAGGCGTTATCTGTACATACGTACGTGTACTCATACCCACACTCGCTCTCTCGCTCTCTCCAAAGAGAGTTCTCCGAAGAGCTGAGGCTGCCTTCAGAGGTAAGTTTCAGGCCCCGGGGCAAAAGCAGGACCAGAATTGACCACGCTGGGCCCTGCTGAGGGTCTTGGCCCTCCCTCCCAAGCCCAGTCAGATGGTGGGAACAGCTTGGGGCCCATGAGAGTCCAAAACCCGGCTCAGGCCTTGCCCTCACTCAGGCTCATCTACACTTTGCCTACCTTCGGAAGCTTTCGCGTGTAGCTGTCTCTCAGAATACTATCTCCTCCTAGCAGCATCTGCCTCTCTGAGAGCTCCCTCACTGCCAGGAGTCTGGTAGGCAGGAACTCGCTGGCCTGCCTAAGCAGGAGCTGCAACACACACTCCACTGAGGGCCACAGCCACCAGGAGTAGGGGGTATGGGGGGCAGGGGGGCAGGGTAACGAGGTGATGGCAGAGAGGGTCAGGCATGAAGCAGACCAGAGCCCCAGCATTTGGTGAAGGGACAAAGGGCAATAGGAAGGAAGACAGGAATGGAAGAGGTGAAAAAAAGAAAAGTGAGAGTGCAAGAGATAGAGTTTCTGGGCCCCGAGTAAGAAAGGACAAACCAAAGGCTCCAGGAGGAGCTCAACACACCAAGGACTCCAACCTGGTAAGCAGAGCTTAGTTTCTGGTGGTAGTAGTGGGGCGGGGTGAGGATCGAGGCTGGCTGAGCAGACCCTCTGCATGCAAATGACCAGCTCCAAGGTCAAGAGGGCCCTTGAAGGGGAGCCGGGAATGAAGGCCCTCTGTCCACCCCCTCCACCAATCTCAGGGCTCAGCTACTGGTCTGGGGGCTTCCCCTGCTGGAAAGGAGAGGCTAAAAGGATCTTTGTCAACAGTACCTGGGGGGTTGGCTGGGTTGGTTCCACTGAAGGCTGGAGAACCGCAGGCTGCGAGGGCCCAGGGAGCTGTGTGACAGGAACAGTTGTCGCTGCATTTGTCTGCATGGGACACACCAAAGGAGGCAGGTGAGTGGCTGCACTGGTCAGCCTGCCAGTGAGGGGCATTGCCCCGGGGGCAGGCCTGGGCCTACCTTTGTGACTTCCTGGCCATCAATTGAGCCTCAGGCACTCAGGGCAGTGTGGTGCTTCACCCAGCACCTCTGGTCTCTTGCTGGAGCCCCAGCTCCCCAGCACAGTCCTGCTCTCTTCAGGGAAGGGCCCAGATCACAGATCCCAAGGGAAGAACTGGTGACTTCTTCACCCTTCCCCCCACCCCAAGCCCATGTTAGGGCTATCCCTTTGAGGACGGAAGTTTCTCAGAGCTGTTTCTGCCTCTGCCAAGGCTCCTTGCCCCAGAAACCTAGCACCAGCCAGAGGGCCCAGGGACTCAGAAAGAGGGCATGCTCACCAACCTCTGAGAAGGGGTTGAATTCCGCTAGGCCACCCTGTGGAGCGCTGGTCAGCTGAGTCACAGAGGGATCCTGGGAAGGTAACAAAAAACAGCCGTGAGACACCCGGGAGAAGAGAGAACCTTGATAAAGGGGAGGGACATCACCGTCCCTTGGCCCCTCCCAGGGATACCTGGCTGAAGGGACACTGCTGAGGCCCTTCCTGGTGCCCTGAAAAGCAAGAGTCTTTTCCTGAGTTTTCCTTCCTGAGTCTTCCCTTCCCCATCTGACCTCTGCCAAGGCCAGCCCTCTGGCCTAGGGCCTGCACAGCACTCCCTGTCATCTCCTTCTCCCCAGCAGCCCCCTGCTGGCCCAAGGACAACGGGAAGGCTCCTGTGCCCAGCCCCTGCCACACCGGAGCTGTGATCTCTTCTCCCTTTCTGGAAAAGGACAAGTTCAGCCCCAATGACTTCCCAGAAGAGACCCAGAACAAGCTTCCCACTAGGAGACCTCGGAATAGATACCACCCATGTCCTTGTTAGTGTCCTTTCTGGATTCAAAATGGTTCACAGCATTTACCTCCAGGGACTGGGGGGGTGGGGGGCCAAGGGGGGCTGTAGAGAATTATTTTTTACTTCATAACCTTTCTCTACTGTTGTATTTATTATTTTACAGGAAGCACTTATTCCTTTCCTTTTTAAAGGACAGTTTAAGGTTCTGGAACAAAAACGTGCTGCTGGCTGCCAGTGCTGGTTTTATTAAATCAGGCACACTTGCTAGGAATAGAGAGGCATGAAGGGCTCAGATGAAAAGCCGGGAAAATGTTTTTGGGGTTTTTTTCTGGATTCTTTTCAAAAAATCCAAAAATGTGCTCAGAACAGTCTTTTCCTGAGTTTTCCTTCCTGAGTCTTCCCTTCCCCATCTGACCTCTGCCAAGGCCAGCCCTCTGGCCTAGGGCCTGCACAGCACTCCCTGTCATCTCCTTCTCCCCAGCAGCCCCCAGCTGGCCCTAGGACAACGGGCAGTGGCCTCATCCTTCCCCCTCTGCACCCTCTATCATCCATCCCTTCCCCTCCCCCTTCCCCGTATGTAATAGGTACAGGGCTCAGGTCCAGCTCCACAGCGACGCCTGGGCTCTGGAAGAAAGAGCGGTAAAGGATGGGCTCAGGGCCACTGGACTCTGCCAAGTTCCCGGTTACAAGGCCTCCCCTGGCCCCCCTCTGTGTACCTAACCCCTCCCAACCCCCAACCTTCACTATGGTCCTCACGCTCCTGTTCTGCTGGCCCAGCTTCACCTCCACTAAATGGATTCTCAAACATGATATTCACATGAGACAGACCTTCAGAGGACAATCCCCTCACATGTCAGATGTGGAAACAGACCCTCACCATGGCACTGTACTTGTCTTAGGTCTCAAAATGGCTGGCTCCCTATTCCGTACATTCACAGAACCAAGGGTCAGCTGTGAGTGTTCTCTCTGATGTTTTTCACACATACCAATTCTCGTCTTCCCTCCTACTTGGGCCTCCGATTCCTGACCAGTGAGACTGGCTGGCTGGCCCCGGGGCCTAGCCCAGAGCTAGGCATGCAGCTCCAACTCCCTTCTTCTCTCTGGATACCTCATCTCTCTGCACCCCCCCCCCAATTTCCTCTGCAAAGAGGCCACCTGGCTCTGTGCTCTCTGCTGGCCACCATCCCCACCTAGTGGCCCCTGCAACTTGGGACAAAATGACAAGGTGAGGTTCAGAAGGCCACCTGAGCTGGAGGAACTGGCCTTGAGGTTATTCATTGGCTGAAAAAACTAGCAGATTTCTCCCAGAATCACTGGGCTGGCTTCCTGCAAGAAAGATTTGGGGCTCGGGCTCGGTTTCCCTTTTCGACTCAGCAAAGCACCAAGCCACGGCAGACTGTGTGAGCTGAAGTCACTGAAATCAGATCCACAATCCAGGGAACTGGTTACCTGAGTCTGTGTCACAGGACAGAGGACAGAGGGGTGGCTCTGGTAGCAGTTTCGGGTGCTGGCCCACGTGTCTGCCTGAGGCGCATATGTGTTAACAGGCAACCTCCAGACCATGAAGAGAGGTCATTTCCTTTACCAAGGTCAGCCAGAAGAAGATTCTGGGGGTGGGCGAGCTGACTACTCTGCCTATAGTGAGCTCTCTCCTTTTTTTCTAAAATCTTCAGCACTTGGTCCTGGACCAGTCACCAGACTCACCACAAACAAATACTGTCTCAGCTAGCAGGCCGTAAACCTCTGTGGCCAGATGCCTCTGTGTCTAGTTCAAACTTCCAGCTTCTAGTGTTTGGTGAAGGGCCTGATGTGGAGCAGAAGCTCATGGGATCTCGAAGCTGATGTTCGAGAGTTCCTGCTGCGTGCTGTCCTCCACTTTCTCCGGGGAGGTACTGCCCAAAAGCTAGGGGGCGCCCGCGTCACTGCAGCAGCTCCAGGGCCCAGGAGTACCCTGCCTCAGAAGAGGGGCCTAGAATACTCGGGCAGGCCTGGGCTCCTTCTGAAAGATGAGAAGCTCAGGCCTGGTGGGAGAGGAAGGGAGCTGACATTTACTGAGGGTCTACTATGTGCCAGGATTACACAGTGATACTAGGGTGAAGTTCTAGTCACCCCACAACAGGTCACGTTGTCAAGCCGTCAGATATGAAGGTTCTACCAGACTTCTTCAACCTGATTCCTTAAAAGAATTATGGCCCAACGCCCTAAGGCAGCCACCGTCTGCAATGACTTGCCTTCTCCCCCGTGCATCTACAATAGTTCTGGTTCTAATCCATCCTTGAGAGAATGGAGAAATCCCTCACTTCAACCAGCTTCTGTGCTCTGCAGCTCAGCTGAGCAGCCCTGGCCGAGAAAAGCTACATCCACCCCCCATCCCCAACTCCAACATCATGACCACCCTGTGAGGAATGATTCTCTTTAGTTTGCGGCTGGAGAAAGCCCCAGCTCACAAAGGGGAAGTAGGTTTGTCCAAGATCGCAGGGATAGTGGCTGAGCCGGATCCTGAATTTGTCTATCTCCAGGGACACAGTGGCAAGCCCGAGAAGGGAAGGCTTGCTCAGCAGTGCGCCCCCAAAGCCTGCTGCAGCTGACAAACAGAAGGTGCTCCATGTGTGGCTGCATGAAGGAACCCCACTCCTGAGGAACACAGATAGGGCATGTGACTGACCAGGACAACGGTTTCTGTTCAATTTTTTATTCCTGGACTTCAGGAAGTCCTTGGGGGACACTCATGGCAGGAGACATGCAGAGTCTGGCACGAAAGACCACACTGGATGGTCTGAATGAAGACCCTCGGCTTCTACTCCAAACCACAAATAAGAAGTCCACAGCAGCTACGTCCGTTCCTACTCGCCAAATGTCAGCTGACTCGTAAGTGGGTCAAGTAGTTATTTCAAGAGATGGCAAGAGCTGAGTTTCACCTATAGAGAGGTAACCCAAAACCCACTTGGTCCACAAAGGACTCAAACTGCCTGATGCCCTTTACCGAATCTGTCACAAAGAAAACGCGCCTGCACTCAGTTCTTTCCATTCAGGGAACAGTCCGGGTGTGAGGGACACACCAAGACAAAGAGGGTATATTGCCCTCCCAGAGCCAATGATCGATGATTCTAGCAGAGACATGTGTGCACAGCACAAGAGCCCAGGGCGGAGTGAAGAAGGGAGGGGAGGAGAAGGGAGGGGAGACCCCAGAGGGGAGGAGAGACCCTCCACCGCTGGAGAAGGGGAACCCTTGGTGGAGACACAGTGTCAGGGAACAGAGGGAAAAGAGGCAGCAAGGCAGGCAGGCTGGAGCTCAGCCGGGAAGGGCTGGGGAAAAACATACTTGTTTCCAGTCTGGCAGTCACTTTCCATGTCACAGGTCCTGTCTGCGCTTGAGCTGTGACTTTGCTATCCTACACTCCACCCAAGCTCCCCGTGTGGGATTTATTTCAGGCTCCAAATAAACACATTAAATAAACACCTCATAAATAACAACAACAACAAAACTCAGCCATTCTCTCTGAGAGGCAGTTACCAATACTTTGGAACCTCTGTGAAATCCTATTTGCTTTGGAGACAAGGCTGTGTGTCATATGACAAAAAAGGGCAATCGTCCCCAGACTGGCTGGCTGGGTCCCAAGTGAAAAGAGCGACAGTGAACTTTGGTATTCTCTTACCTGAGAACCCATCCTAGGGAAACAGGATAAAAATATGTAAAAACCTGGATCTGCAAAGATGTTTATTGTACCAGTATTTACAACAAGAGAGAAAAAAATCAGGGGCGCCTGGGAGGCTCAGTTGGTTGAGCATTTGATTTTGGTTTCCGCTCAGGTCATGATCTCAGGGTCGTGAGATGGAGCCCTGCGTTGGGCTCTGAGCTCAGCAAGGAGTCTGCTTGAGATTCTGTCTCTTCCTTTCCCTCTGCCTCTCCCCCAACTCACTCTCATTCTCTCTAAGAAATAAATTAAAAAAAAAAAAATCCAGAATCAACTTAAACGTCCAATGACAATGAGGCAAAGAATGTTTTGGTACACATCCCCCCGATAGTCTAAACAGCCGTTAAAAATCATAGCTACCAGGACGCCTGGGTGGCTCAGTTGGTTAAGTGGCTGCCTTCGGCTCAGGTCATGATCCCAGCGTCCTGGGATCGAGTCCCACATTGGGCTCCTTGCTTGTCAGGGAGCCTGCTTCTCCCTCTGCCTCTGCCTGTGCTCGCTCGCTTGCTCTCTCTCCCTCTCTCTCTGACAAATAAATTAAAAAAAAATCATAGCTACGGACACAGGGCAGCAACATAGAAAAGTGCTTTGTTATATGAATCCCAAATAACAATTTTGTCAAAAGCGCTCATATGAAGAGACTGGCAGGAAAATGCATCAAAATAGCAATGGTTTCAAAAGGCAAGAAATTGCAATGATCTATTTTGTCTTCCAAATTTTCCATGCAATTACGTTATTCTTCCCTTCAAAGCACACGTACCCACGCATTTTTAAAAAGAGCCTGAGGACCCACCAAATGAGCAAAGGTGCAGGCAGGGCCTCTCTCTCCTGCAGCCCAGGAAAGTGAGGCTAAACCACCGGCCGGGCTCCCAAGGCCCTCCTGGCCCTGGCGCCGGTGCCCCGGGCAGGGCCTGTCTGCAGTCACACCGACCACCTGCCCCCTCCTTCCACCTTTGTCTCCTCCCTATGCAAACCATCCCACACCAAGCACAGGGCTAGGATGCTGGAAAAAAGCCTTGGTTCCTGCCCTCAAGAAGCGGACAGTGCAGAGAACCAGTATGCAGGAGAGGAAGTGTGGCAGGAGGCACCCTGGAAGCAGGCAAAGCCAGGCACCTTCACGGGGAAAGAAGGGCCTAAGCGCTCCGGGAGGCAGGGAAGGCTGTATACTCAAGCGCTGCCTGAGCTGGATCTTGAGTGATGACAGACGTGTAGCAAGCACGGAGGAGGCAGGCGAGAGCAGCATTCGCAAAGGCACAGCAGCTCTACGGGATGTTGGGTGACCCAGCCGGGGAGCTGCCAGAATTCACCCAAGGCAGGACCAAGGACACTGAAGTTTACTGAAAACCCTGCAAGGGAGCAGCAGGCAGGACAGCAAAGGACAGTCAGTCTGCCACGAGGCAGGGCAGGGGAGGGAGGGGCTGTCGGGAAGGGGAAGTGAGGAGGTATGGGAACGTATGGAATTTTCCTTTTTTGGTACCTGTGCCTGGGTGTAAGCAGCCCGTTTGGTCAGCCGGGGCTCACGGACCTTCTGCGCTGGGTCACTTAACAAGCCGGTTTGCATTCAGCTACAGGGGTCACTGTGGGTCCTTTTATCTGACTCAGGTTTCCAGTGCTCAAGTCTGACGCTTAAAACCAGCTTCTAGGGGCGCCTGAGTGGCTCAGTTAAGCATCTGACTCTTGGTTTTGGCTCAGGTCATGATCTCAGGGTGGTGAGATCAAGATGAGGGTTGGGCTCTGTGCTTAGTGGGAGATCTGCTTGAGATTCTCCCCTCCTTCTGCCCCTACCCCTGCTCTAAAACAATCTTTAAAAAATAAAATAAATCATGGGACGCCTGGGTGGCTCAGTTGGTTAAGCGGCTGCCTTCGGCTCAGGTCATAATCCCAGCGTCCTGGGATCGAGTCCCACATCGGGCTCCTTGCTCGGCAGGGGGCCTGCTTCTCCCTCTGCCTCTGCCTGCCACTCTGACTGCCTGTGCTCGCTCATTCTCCCTCTCTCTCTCTGACAAATAAATAAACAAAATCTTTTAAAAAAAAATCATAAAAATAAATAAAAAATAAAAGCAGCCTCTACACAGGAGAAGGCTCCGATGGCTGTGGAGTGAAGAGTGGAGAGAGAGGAGCCAGGAATGCCAAGAAACCAGCTGAAGCAGGGGTCAGGCCAGGCTGCCGGAGTTTGGACTCCACCTGCAGGCAGTGCTGGACAACTGGAGACGGGTGTCTGCCACAGTGATTAGGGAGAGAGGCCTGGACGGGACCACAGTCCACAGGGGTGACAGAGAGAACTGGCAATGACAGCTGGGAGTGGAGAAGGGGGGACAGACTCCAGACACCTCGCTTGGGGAGATGCCATGGGCTCCGCCACTCTCTGAGCCAGAAAGGGAGAAGGGAAGTTGAGGGACAGGGTGGCCAGCTTGGGTGACTGGTGAACAAGGGCAGTGATCACAGAGGAAGGAGAACAAGTTTTTCAGGAGTGGATGTGTGGGAGCAGGGAGAGGCCCGAAGATACTGAGCTGGTCTGGAGATACCTACAGATGAGGTCTGCTTGACTGGCAGGCAACCTGCAGGCGAGATGTGGGAATACTGGTCTGAAGCTCAGGAGGAGGTGAGGGCTAGAGTCCTAGATCCCGTTGGTTTATCTGTTTTCTTGAACTCACAACAATCAAGAGTCGCACTCTACCAGCTGAGCGAGACTGGTGCCCCTAGAGCTCTAGACCTAGGATGGCAGGGACGCTACTGCTACTTGGAAGCCACAGTGGGAAATGACAATGCCTGCACCCCCCCCCTCTGACCTCAAGCATTCTAGCTGGCTGCTTCTTTCCCTGAGGGGAAAGCGTCCTCTGCCAGACCGAAACTACCCCCTAAAGCAACAAGGGCTGTCGGAGCCACAAGACTCCATACGTGACTGACTTGAAGACAATGAGCGATTTAACCATCACACCCACCTGGCACATACCCATGACCTTTGTCCCACACTTTCCGGAGATAAACCTGGAAGCCTCCCCACATCCCCCCCACCCCAACACTTTGGAGATGTCTTTAAGATGCTAGCCCGCCGTCTTCCCGGGCTCGGCCTCATGGCAATAAACTCTTGTTTCACCACAGCTCATCTCTCTGCCTCTGGATTTAGTCAGGGGCAAGTGGCTGAACCTGCTTTGTTTGGGTCCCCGGGGCCACGTGGTCCTGCACCCTGGGGGCCAGCTACAATGCAAGTGGAAGAACTTACTCAGAGAAGTCTACAGTGAGAACAAAGTCAAGGACAGAACTCTAGGCTTCACAGCCTGCAAATAGGTGGAAGGTGGTGAGAGTCCCAGCATTAAAGAGGCCAGGACAGAGAGAACAACCAGAGGGACTGGCCAAGCGACTGAGTGTGCCTCAAGTAGCGGATGTGTCCCAGGCCCACGGTGGGAGAAGTGAGGGGAAGACATGACTGGGGCTGGGCAGCGACAGCATGCAGAAGCTTCATTACCTGAAATAGGAACTACCCTCTCTTCCCATCCAGCCGGCTCTCTGCACCCCACCTATCCTTGTCTACCACAGGACTCTGCCTTTCCTCCTCAGATCCCTCATAGCTCCTTCTGGCAATCATACCCAGCATTACCGTGAACAGATCAGAAGCTCTGGCAGGTCATGTGCTGCTCATTTACCCTGTCTCCTGCGCAGGCCCTTGGAGCAGCAGGAGCTCAGTGATGTGTCTAAATGTGTCAGCATCTCAAGGGAGCACTGCCGGACAGGTCATGCCTTGCTAATGCACACCTCCCTCTTCTCTGAAAGAGTGGCGAGAACCGGGACGCCTGGGTGGCTCAGTTGGTTAAGCGGCTGCCTTCGGCTCAGGTCATGATCCCAGCGTCCTGGGATCGAGTCCCACATCGGGCTCCTTGCTTGGCAGGGAGCCTGCTTCTCCCTCTGCCACTCTGTCTGCCTGTGCTCGCTCTCTCTCTCTGACAAATAAATTAAAAAAAAAAAAAAAAAGAGAGAAAGAGAGTGGCGAGAACCCCTTGTTTGTCCTGGTTAAGTATTATCACTGCTTGGAACACGGGATTATCCTACTCCAAGTAGCCAAAAAGACAACAGAAGTGTGGGGCTCCTGTTCTGCTGTGTCTCTAGCCAGACACTTTCTAGCACCCAGCCTGGCTCCAGGTGCCAGCCCGAGAGGCAGGGAGACGACTCCCACCCCCCACCCCCCAGTCTGGCAGCTGTCTGGACTCCCACTGTCTGAACGTCACCGTTTTCAACTTCCTCGAGACAGTGCTCCTATTCCGCAGGAAAGTTGTAACGGGCCCATCTGGTGGGTTTAAGAATCCCGGCAGTTACAGTCAAGCTGGAGCCCACCCTCTCTGGGAAGTGGCAAAGTCTCCGTGTCTGAGCAGGGAGCTTTGTTCACGCCCAAATCACGTTTCTGCCACCACTTTCTCCTCCCACAGGAGAGAAACGTTTTAAATCCTTGGGAAGCAGCCACACTGCTGAGATTATCTTTTAATTTCGAGGAGGCAAGTGTCAAAGTGATATTGTGTGATCTGGCAACGCACGACACTGAAAGGTTTTGTCTGTTCAAGCGCCGCCAGCGATCGATGCCGTCTGCCTGGGGCTACGTGGCAGATGCGCCCAGGAGGAAAGCAGCCCTGGCACGGGCCTGGGCGACCTGCTTGCGGGCAGGCTGCTGAAAACTCCAACCGGCGCGCCAGTGCCCACCTCCAGCCCTCTCCTTCCCCACCCAACAAGCCCTTCCTAAGAAGCTTTGGGGAGCAAACCCAGAGAGGGCGGAGCAGAGGCACCACAATAACAGGGGGGTGAGGGAGTGCTGGGGAGGTTGTGAAATCCGTAATCCTTGGTTTGCAGTTTCCTGCTTCCTCCTGGAAGTTTGGTAAAAACCTTTGCTGCGCTCTTGTGACAACTCTGTGCTCACAGCTCTTACTGGGCAGGGAGTTTGTTAAGAATCCCAATTATAACTCTAGGCAAAGAAGCCTAGGCTTCTTTAAATTTAAAGGCACAGTGGAAGTTGCATGGCCTATTACAAGAGCTGGCAGAAAAAGGATTCCATGGCTGGATAACTTTGGGAAGTGCTGGGTCAGACAAAGTTGAGCAAATGTCTTTACTGTAAGATTGCTCAGAGCCTTTCACAAACTAACAAGCCTTGCCAATCTGCAGCAAAAATGGAATACAGCGTGATTCCCAAATTTATTTGACTACATAACCCTGAGTACCTTTCAGGACCGGCATTACTCAGAAGCTATGCTGCTAAAAAGCACCGTATAATCTGTATTATTCCAGCCCCACACACTGTGGTGGGGGGAGGGACTTGCGTAGCTAACACTAATTAGTGAGTACTAACTAAAACTCACTTAACTAGTACTAATCAACCCTACCAGTACTCTCATTTCAAGAATGGGGGCAGTTGGGGCACCTAGGTGGCTCAGTTGTTGGGCATCTCCCTTCGGCTCAGGTCACGATCCCGGGGTCTTGGGATCGAGCCCCACCCACATCAGGCTCCCACCTCAACTGGGAGCCTGCTTCTTCCTCTCCCACTCCCCCTGTTTCCGTTCCCTCTCTCAGTGAATCTCTCTCTCTCTCTGTCAAATAAATAAATAAATAAAATCTTAAAAAAAAAAAAATAGAGGGACGCCTGGGTGGCTCAGTTGGTTAAGCAGCTGCCTTCGGCTCAGGTCATGATCCCAGCGTCCTGGGATCGAGTCCCACATCGGGCTCCTTGCTCGGCAGGGAGCCTGCTTCTCCCTCTGCCTCTGCCTGCCTCTCTGTCTGCCTGTGCTTGCTCGTTCTCTCTCCCTCTCTCTGACAAAATTAAATTAAAAAAATAAATTAAAAAAAAAATAGGGGCAGTGATGATGAAGATACATTCTTTCCTTAGCAGGCCTAAATAACCCCAATGCAGTTTAAGACCAGTAAGTGCTTCTTCCTGCTGCGAGTCAGCTGGTAACTCTAGCATGCCCCGTCCTCACCGGGTTCCTGGTTTCCTCCTCTCTAGACTAAGGGGTTACAATAGATTTCTGAGGATGCCCTGACTCTTTAACAGTCCACCATGGACTCTGAACACGAAGCATACTTTCATGACCCATCATGGAGTGACGGAAAACATGACTCTGCTCTGAAAGCTAGCTAGGTGTGACAGTTGTGGAGCCTATCGCCACTCCCCTTACTCTCTCCTGAGCTCTGTGCTAACACCCTGGGTAAATGAAGCTGGACTCACACCCAGTCACCCCAGGGCTACACCCTCCCAATGTCCCAGCCCTGGCAGTCTGGGAAGCAAACACTTCCATCACAAGGACGGGGAGGGCAGGTCTCCAGGAGAGCTTGAAGGCCCCACGTCCAAAGCTCCTTCTCCCCGTGGGGCTGTGTGCCAAGAGGAAAAACCCAGTCCAGCGTAAGAAGGAGCAGAGTCACAGCCAGCCAGCTTCCGTCTTCCCACACAGGATTCCACACCAGATGCTGCTCTTTACAGGACCACAGCTGCTTCCTGTCCTGCCATATCCTGGAGCTGCCTGACGGACAGACTGTCTCGCTTGAATGCAGAAGTTACTTCTACCACAATTTGCACAATCACTCCTGGGGCTGAAGATGTGGTTTAAGCCTAAGACTTTCAAGCTACTATTAATACAGGGCAGCGCTCAGGCCAATTATCTCATCCACTGCTACCGCTGGAGACAAATTCTCTACATCTCCGGAGGACTGCCTCTCAGATAGAAACGGACATTTTATTTCTGATTCTGACAGGAAAAAAAAAAAAAAAAAAAAGCCAACCATTACACAGAACGCATTCCAAGAGACTACTAGATCCTTACTAAAACTCAAAGTCCAGTTATAAAGCAGTTTTGTAATTAAACTAAACTCTTACCAGATGACATTGACAGAAAAAAAAGATGCAAAAGTTTTTTCTTTACTCAACTAATAGAGATGAAGGCATTACGTAAGAGACAAGGTCCCTGCAAAGGTTCCATCAAGAAGCATTAAGCTGCAAGAGGAATGTTCAGCCTCTCTCTCTCTCTGCCTG